>JAQGCM010000715.1:0-21279 GCA_034699705.1 Hymenaphorura dentifera
CACACACAAAAACAAAATCTGTGAATTTGCAATGACTTTGAAAAGCAATGTGTTGATTCAACAGTCACCAATTTGCGTTAGAAATACATTACTGTTAGCATTTTAAATGTGCAGTGCATGTTGAAAGTAATCTCAAAATGTTGGGACCCACAAAATTCTTACATGTTTTAATTATTTTGCAGAATAATCGAAAAGTATAACAAATAATACTGTTTGCATGAGCGAACTAAGACGTACTGGTGGATATAGTTAGTTCGCCTTGAACCATAACTTCTCGAACTCTGTCAAAGTAAAGGTGAGCATGAGAACGGCGTCATCACGACTTTCTTAAATTCCGCGAGATTTTATAGAACTTTGGTTAAAAAACAATAAACGAAATATTTTCAAAGTTAAATAATCCGTACTACACCCGTATTGCAAAAACTGGCATTCCAGCTCAGATATTAAATTCAGAATTCCATTGCATGCATATACAAAGCCAGACTTCTAACTGTCCTCCTTAAATTAATTTCAATACCGATGAGCGTAGATAATCTGATTGTATTGCGAATGCGACTATGTAAGGTTAATTTTTTTGAGTTCACATGTGAGCAAACTGCGATTAGTTTTCACGCGATACTTGACTTTATATTCTTGCGTTGGTTTCAGTCGTGAATTATTTGCAATTAAAATTAGGTATAAGGGGGTATCCAAAGCTAAGTCAGCGAAGACAAGTAAGGAGGTAAACGGGTAAATGCCTTAACCTTGTCATAGGCTTTACCCATTTACCTCTTTACCCGTTTATACTGGCTTAATTTTGAATACCCCCATAGAAATAATGGAAACTCTAAAATAATGTACTGCATTTATACATTACACATACGTTCACGCTGTTTTTTTTCTTTCTAAATCGGTCGTATACTTTATTTCTTAAAAATAGCCACTGAAAACATGCTATGTAGGTTTAAAAGAAGTGATTGGAACTCCTACAAAGTAGACCTCTCAAACAGAAGAGGCCACTAGGGCCTGTTGGAGCAATTAGTGAAAACAACCGGGGTTATACAGTTCAAAAGGACAAACTCAAAACGAAATCTTTGCTCCATCAATTTTTCTTAGCCATGCGCATCGACATCATTTCCTTGTAATGAGCAGGAGTCTCATTTTCATTTTTTTGACTGTCCCGTTTCATACGAAGCAGAATCGATTGCTCGAACTACTTAATCTGGCTTGGAGGATCAGCATGGCTCTTCAAGGACTTTTGGACCAAGTCCAACGCTTCCCTGTAGCCATTCAGCATGAATTTAGCTTTGGCAAATCTGAAGAATATCTTACAGCGATGATCGTCAATACGACAACCAAGCTAACGCTTACAGGCGTTGCAAGCCTGGGGAGCTTTGTCCATTTTTAAATACGCTTGAGCCAAATTTGTGTACAAAGTAGGTATAAGAATTTTTCGTTGTATGTCTTCTTCTGGGGTGGCATTACCAGACTCGACTCTTCCAAATAATGCAAACCGCGTCTGTAATCTTTGACGGCGTAATGAAATGATTTGCCAGTATAGTGAGAATTTCATTTTCTTCGCTGACCTTCAGGTGCCTTGTAAATTTCTGAGAAGGAGACCTTGGCCCTTTCCTCAGTGCTCATAAACCGAATAGTTTGCAATTAATCTTTCAGAACAAAGTTCGAAATCATGACGTTCTTAAATATATTTGCCCTTCCAGGTTTCGGGGTGAGCATCAAAGTCTGCCTAAAGCGTAGTCCGATGTAATTTTGAACTGTGCCGCCTCTCAATTGATTTCAGGGCATAGTAAAGCCACGGGATGATATAGAATTCACCGTCCAAAAGACAAGTCTGCGTGGTTCTCCGAGAGTACCACGAAGAGAATCATACATACAACACGACGTTGTATTCGAGGAAGCAAACATAATGAAACCTATCTTTGCAGGCTTCCGGGAGTGCCTTTCCTGAACCTTACTAGATTTGGAATTTCCTAACCCCACCATCTTCGGTACGGTAACATTTGTCATATCATCAATGGGGTGAAAATCTGGGGGATCATGTAAGTCTATAGACTTTGCCAATTCTGGTGGCGGTAGAAGGGGCAACCATACAACTTCCTCTTCATCGTATTCCGCTTCATACGAATATAAATCAGCCTCCAGGTCTGCCGGGTCAACCCCAAAAACTGACCGTCCATTGATGAATTGGCCCATTTGCTGGAGACGCGTCCGACCAAATTTTCACAAGAACGGAACGCCTTTGCATCTGAATCCTCTTCGGCCATTCCTGGTCCTCCTACACCATCTTGCTCATTTAAGTAGGCCATCTTTTCCTTTGCCCTTCAGGGTTCTGCAAATCAGCGCAAAACTCAATACCGCACAACAAAATTTAATTTATTATTACTCCATGCCGAGCTTGAGGTTTCATTTTCACGTTGTAAAGGTCCAGAAACTCCTGCCAATCATTTTATTATCAATTGTTGACTATCTCATTTGTGGTCTTTGAAACCCGTGGAGCTAGCTTCTACGGGCTGACCCGATTCCTTAAAAAAATTAAATATTCGGAACTTTAGTCAAGTCACTAAAGAAAAGGATGCCTGCTGATATAACAGGATGACAATCCGGACTCAAATAAATTTGCTTAACTTTTGAAATTTGTATGCCAAACGCTTTTGCCCTACGCATGCCTTTCAAATCAAATCGGCCAATCAAAGAGGGTATCAAAATGTTTTTGTTTGAAAATTGTTGCAAATCTTGCTGCCGATTAAAGTTTCAATTTGTTAAACCGTACATTGAAAATGGAAACTAGTTTTTTGGGTAAAGATTTGTTTACCAAACACTTTGATTTGTGCTTGTTGTGGGTCAAATTGTGAGGCATCACTACACTGTCTTCTTCAATAGTTTTAGCCCTCTAGTTTTAAAATTGAAATCACTGATTGAACGAACATGTATTAAAAACGAAAAAATTTGCAAGTATGGCTGATTCGTCGGATAAGAAACTGCGATTATGATGAAATGCACTCCCATATATGATCCGTAAGGAATCGGCATTTTGTGGGCTGAGGCAAGAGCCTAAATATTTCTTGTAGAGAATAGACAAAACTTGCTGCCACAGAGAATTTTCGAAGGCTGCAAGAGTACTCGGTGATTCTGAGGGTCTGATTCCTAAAATACGACGCCAGCAGTATTCAAATGTCGGCTTGTGAAGGTGAAGTCTGAGACAAGTGAGGGTAACCCACAACATTTTTTTTCAGTGTTTTCATGAAGAACTGATATATTTGATCAATTTGGCTCTCACCATTTCACAGTGTACGGATACCTGAACTCTAGGAATCTGTAAACCTTGTTCAATATGAGGAAATCTTTAATAGTCGTTAAATCGAGTTTGTTCGATTTTAAGAAAACTAGTACTAGTAAATTTTGCCTGTATTGATTAGCACGCCATGTTTGCACTAACGTAAGAACTGCAAACGGAGATGATTTTTTTACCAGTTTGAACCAAGATTTCTGAAACTGAATCAAAGTCAAGGAGAGACACAAAAGCTGCGTGGTCGCCTTGTCATTTTTTCATGACGAAGTGAAATATCTATATCGCAATCGATTCGGCTCTTAGCACTTCATCAGTTTGTTATGATCGTCAAACTCTAAAAATATGTAAAAACTTGGTCAATGTGAGCAGAACTTTAATCATCACTTACGAAATCAAAGAAATAAAACTAAACGCGTCGAGGATACAATAAAATATTTGTCTCAAAACTTTTGTAGAGTTTGCAGCCTTTTAAAATTTGAATTTCCAAAATGCTATAGAAAAATGGGAATAGTTGTGCAGCTCTGATAGTGCAATGTGACTAAATGTCGAAGCTTAATTTCGCGACAAGAATCGCTATGTTGATATCTACACTGAAGAGTTTAGCTCACCTGATTGTCAACTGGAATACATTCAATGCCAGGCGATTCCTTCGAGAAGGTCTCGTACCTCTAGCAATTTTCTAAATTTTCTTCCGTACTTAAGCATTCCTTAGCCACAATAAAAAAAAATACTGTGATGATTTGGATTTCCCAACCCAAATCATCACTATTTCTATTGTCATTGGATCCTAACAATAACAAATAAACAAAATGTGCTTATATCGCTCTCATTTGCCTTTTTGCTTTCCCTTTCTGAGCCTTGTATAAAAGCAGAGCCATTTCTGAGGAAAAGTTCAGTGGGAATCTGGGGGATTGTGGTGACAAACCTGCCCTCGGGACTAGACCTCTCGGATTGTGGTGACAAACCTGCCGAGGATCTCTTGCCGTGTCTCTCTGCTTGATTGTGGTGATAAACCTGCTTGCTAGATTGACCTTACGCCGACCCCTTGTCTATCTGCTTCATGGTTGTGCTAAACCTGCTAGCTAGATCTGACCTGACCCCTTATCGCCCCGTCTGACCTTGTGGTGGGATTTGCGTCATCCTTCTCACGGCTGTCATTCTTCCCATTACACCACACAACGCCTGCATTTCTTATTGGCACCAATAGGATTAGCCAGAGAACCCGGGTTAACGAGTAATTTATCCAACTGTACCAACAGCAAAATATTAGCAATTTCAACCCATTTGGTGATTTTGAAAAAAATCTAAAATATTTCAAAGACCATTGTTGTGTAATTCACAAGGAAGAAGGTGTGTAATTTGATTACTGTGAACCTTGATTTCCGAGTCCAAGAGAGCTTGAGTTCGGAGCTTGGAACAAACGTCCTATTGGAGCAGCTGGTCTTTATGTAGTTTAGGGATAGAAACTAAACGGCCATATTTTTACAAAATCAATGGTGGGACTTAAACACGGAAGATTTCAGATTCAAATTTTGAGCAATTAAGAACCCACGTAGAAAAAATGTGCCAGTTTGCAGTAACAATTAGGAACGGCCTTCTAACAGAATTGCGAGAGTTGACTTGACCACGACCTTACCCGCGGTTAACCAGTAATTTCCATTGTCGCACAATGGTTTGATGATTCTGGCGCAGTGTTTGCCTTTGATGTCCTGGTCTAAGGACTTTGACATGCGGTTCGAGGTGTTTTTGCAATGCCTTTGAATTTTGAGTTGCTGGAACCTAAATTGAGAATTAGTTGAGCCATTCCTGATTAGTTGCCTTTTGAATGGTGGTAGTTGAATCGTAGGCAAAACCATTCAATTTGGAATCTGATTTTGCCCAACATTGAATTTGGATCGTTTGAGAAATCTGAGAACTTTGAATGCCTCAAAGAATCTCACAGCATATTTGGCATGGTTCTGTAAATGAGGTTGGCAACCAAACCGTCAAAAATTTAGTAGGAAATTGCAGTTACAACAAGCCAGTGTTAATTCATAATTTAATTTCAAATATTTAATTTCTGAATGTGACATTACAAGACATTGAACAACTAGAACTAGAGTAGTCATTTCCAGAACTGAATTCACAAACTTTGAATTGAATGAACTATTTTCATTTTTTTTAAAAAATCCAGAGCGAATTTCCAATTTTAATAGACTTTTCAGAGAGAGTTTTTCAACCTAAATCGGAATTTCTTTTATAGACGTTTGTAGCAACTGCAATCATTTCCCTCAGAAATCTGGGACCGAAAATCAAATTTTGGACAAGGTAAGCTGTCCACCAGAAGTGCATAGTTGTACGTATTCCGACAAAATTATGGATGAAAACTTGGTAAAAAAATCTTCAACCAGCAGATCGAGATTTACTATAAAACATCTTATTTTCTTGTGACTTTTGCAAAATAATGTCCTCAAAATTTATTAAGAATGAAACGTAAGGAATGAATTTCGATAGTTCAGTACTATCGTAAAGTTGAGCGCCTGCTTGTCTTACAAGCAACCTATAGACTTGTACTAACTGACTGACCCCATTTAACTTATTTAGTCTCAATTTCAAAATTGGAACAATCTATCTGCAAGCTTAAGATCTTTGAATACAAAGTAAAGTTTATTCGTGATTTATTCATCCAAGAAGGAACTGCATTTTGCTAAAACACATTGACGGTTGCACGCTTAACGTCCAAATCTGAAACAATTTGGGCGTGATTCGAGCTAAAAAAAATTGCCCCGCACGTAACCCAACTTGAACTTGACTTGGCACAAAGATACGTAGTTGCAAGCTACTGCCAAGAACTCCAATGTTTACACAGTTTGCGTTGAAAATTTCAGTTCCTTGACGTCAGGAGGTGTCGCGTGCGGCAAATATTAAAAAAATTTCAGTGACTCTGGAAATGTTGAAATGAACAAATTGTTTTGAGCCGATGTTGAATTTTTGTTGCTGGCGTTTCCCATTAGGATTTTTAGACTCCAAGGGGACCCCTTCGCTAAAATTAAGATTTGAGATTTTTAGTTTTCTAAAAAAATTAGCTTTGAGGATTTCACTTCAACAGGGAAGTTTTAAGTTTTCTGAGGTCAGCGGATTTGGTAATAATACAAGGAAGAAAATACGACAGCTCTTGAGAGAATTAACATAGGTTGCGGTCCCACGCAAGACAAAAAATAAAAGTGGAATTACAAAATATTTGTGTCAAAACTGGGGTAAATGTCGAAGTCGTTTAGAATGATTATTTCGGGTACCCACTATAGAATGATGAGAATTAGTTTTGCTCTGGCTTAGTGAAATGATTTGCGAACGGCACTTTTTGTGAGAAACTTGCTTGTAGAGAACGAGTCGAGCGTATTCATATCGTGTTTTTATAGCAAAATATTTATAAACTTGACGAGCAATTTTGCGAATTCGATTGCACAACAAATACGCGACTAAGCTCGAATTCTAGTTTTAGTCAAAAAGCTGCGAAGTTTGATAGTATTGACCAAGAAAAGGGTCAAAGCTCTAGAGGTTCAGCTAGCTGTATGGCATATTCAATTACATACAACTGCGCCATGACATTCCAATTGAACAAAAACAAATTGCTGAATCATCCCAGTCTTTCCCAAAATCTCAATCTTCAAAACAATCTAACATGAAAACATAGTTGATGAAAGTGAATTAGAATTCCACACCAAGAACTTTAGTACAGTATTTATTCAACTCCACGCACACCAAAATAGCATTCGGCACCGCAGGTATCCCATTTATCACTTTAACCCATTTGGTGTATTTTGCAAGAAATACGAAATATTTCAGACACCCTTGTTGTGTAATTCACAATGAAGAGAGTGTGTGGTTTGTTTATTTAGAACGTCTGCACCCAGTGCTATGTAGTTTTTTTGGATAAAACTTGGATGGTCTTATTTTTACAAAATCATTCGTGGGACAGCATGGAAGCAGGGAAGATTCTCCAAGCTAAAAAAAAATACAGTGTTTCTGTTATTCGCCGCCTGCGACTTAATTAAATCTTATGTTAATTTGGTGTTTGATTTCGGCATTCGCAGTACATCATTTTGATACAAAACAATAATTGAAGATTACATTTTCACAATACAGCTAGTCGTATTTAGGCGCACAACAAGAATAGCTTTTCTAAATCTATTGGGCACGAGCACAATAGATTTTTTAAATCTCTAAAAATAAGTACACCTTGTTCAATGTGAGGAAAACTTTTATCGTCGTTTAATCGAGGTTGTTTCATTCTAACAAATTTCTAGTATTTTGCACAAAAAGTGAAATCTTTAATCCATCAACACAAACACAAAATTTACGCGAAATATTTTTCTAGCAAATACACAAGCTTAAGGTTGACAAGTGCAGGTTATTTTTTAGCTTGAACCATAATTACAGAAACTGAGTAAACGTCAAGGAGAGTTTGAGCTGGTCGTTGGAAAGCAGAGTCATGTCATCAGGGATTTGCTGAAATTTTTGGATATTTTATAAAATTTTATAAACCTTCGGGTATAAGATCAGTGAAATAATTGTAAACTTCCAAATACATGCACATGCTGCAGAAACTACAATTTCAGCTCATATTTCATATTCGGAATTCCACTCCACACAACATGTATACAAAGCCAAAATTGTTGCACTTTTTCAGTGCCACAATTGGATCACACAATAAAGTTTAAGTTTTCGAAATTTTACGACGGTTCCGCATGCTTAGTCCAGGAAGAGTCGGAGATACGACTTTTGACCGTTTTAAATTTGCTCAGTGTGAGGAAAACTTTTATCGTCGTTTAATCGAGGTTGTTTCATTTTTACAAACTTCTAGTATTTGGCCACAATGGATCTGACCTCACCTTACGAACCTGATTCATGAAAACTTTTAAACAATCGGATCTTTAGTCATCATAATTAGAAATTGCTTAGATAACTGGAAGCCAATCGAGACTCGACAAGTTTGCTTATGGTAAATGTATTTAGCTAACACTTTTACTTGTGCCAAGCACGTTAGTATACCTAAAACCGGTTCAAAGTGTACTGTAAGGGTGTTATAAATTCGAACTGAACGGAAAGCACTGTACCTGACTAACTCCGCTAGTCCTTCGTTTTTAAAATTGAAGGAATTGATGGATGGCACCTATTTGAATATCTTTGAATACAATATCCAGCTTGGTTGACTCATCCACAAAGAAGCCACTGCGATGGCAAAGTTCAAAGATGGTCTGTCCTGAATCTGCATTATTTTCCTATTTATGGTTGGAAATTGGATTGGGTTTTTTGTGTAAACCAGCCTGGTTCAAGTTCTGTCGCGAATTTTATGGAAAACTTTTTATCAAATTTTCAGCAGTTTTCCGTCTCGGTGAAATGAACCCAAGGACAAATCAATTCTCAAATTACAGAAAACAATTTGCGATGTGATTTGCACTAAAAATAGAGCAATCTCGATTCCCGAAATGCGAAGTGAGGGAGATATGGAATTCAAAAATTGATTTCCGAATTTGAATTTTGCGATAAGTGAGGTTACCCGTATAATTTCTTTCATAACGTAGCCACAAATTTACATCAGAAACCTGTGATCTACCCAATCGGCTCTCATCAATTCGGCAGATATCATATGGAAACCATAACTCTAAAAATTTGTTTGCCTTGTTCGCCAGGAAACAAGATTTAATCGGCGCTTTGTTTCAGTATAAAAAATATTGTTGCTGCACTGTGTATACGAACATAAAATTGACTAGTAGATTCGTTTAACTTGTTGAGCAATTGATATCTGGAACTGAGACAAAGTCAAGAAGAACGAAGTTGGAATCATTCTGTCTTCCTTGATTGTTGAGAGATTTTGCAGGACTTTGGATACAGAATTCAGTGAAGATTTTTAAAGCCTAAATTCCGTACTTGGCCTAAGATGCAAAAACTACTGTGTCAAAGTCGAGGTAAGCTAGAGTTGGGAGCATAAAATTTTTGTGAGATTTTGCAAGGTCAAGTTCAAGGTCAATTTGTGTTGAACTTTAATATTTACACGTTTTTTATGGATATCTGAAGGTTGATGATCAGCATGACCACTTAATAGGAATCTCTGCGTAAGGTTCAAAGCCCCAGCGGTACATTGGAACATGCATGCCAGATTTGAACTTCCATGACTACCTGATTCTCCAATTCCGGAAGAAATCACTTCTATCGTGATCAGTCTTTTAGTCGATCACGATTGTAAACATTGCTAATCTCCTCCCACTCCGCAAGCCCACTCTTTGAGCAAAGTTCCTGTAGAATAATCTCTCCAAACATGACGATGGCTAGCGTGGCTGAAATCACTGCAATCAGTCCTGAAGACAAGTCATCGAATAAAGTGGTCAGAGTCGAATTGACCATAAGGTTTGCTCTAGAGCAAACTTCACAGCAAAGGTTTTCCAGTGTCCGTGATCATTTTCATTTCGGAACTGTCCAGACATCGTCTGGACAAAACACGTCTGTACAACGTCGGTAAAACGTCTGTACAAAACAAATATTTGTCTTAAAACTTTTGTAGAGCTTGCAGCCATTTAAAATTTGAATTTGTAAAATCCACTACTGAAAACTGTGAATTAGTTATTCTGAGTGTTCCATGTAGCGACAAACATCTTCAATACCGAAGAGTGTAGCTAATCCAATGTTTTGAACAGGGCCTTTGTGTCTGACGCGCTTTCCAAAATAATTTTTGGGAAATAAAATATGAAACAATTTTGACTGCACATTATGAAATATGTCATCATATTAATATTTTGTTGAGTATTATGCAAGATTTTGACTTGCGAAACTATGAAAAGTGCAAAGTGCTCAAAATTCGTTAGCCATATCCTTATACTTCACCCTGACTAGAATTCTAATCTTTTATTGGCAGCCTGCAGCCTAATTAAATTTTACATTAGTTTGGTGTCCTATTTCGACTATTCGCAATACAAACGAGGCCATACGATTATTTTTATTAGCAAAACCGATTGTTCTTGATCTGACAGTTAAATTTTGATTTTTAGCAGCTTAGTACCGTTAGCTGGTTGGACTGCGTTGCACACTAACTTAAGAAGTTATGCAAGCCTCCAGCACTGCACAACGGGAAGGGTGAATCTTACATGGCTCGGTTTAGGTAGAGTTCTCTTCTTTACTGGTACGATATAAGTCCTCCCTAGGAGGCCTCTGGCGAGTTCTTTAACACTCACAGGAGAAGAAATGCGAATTGGTATGGCATTTGGTCCTGGTACTGGAAACGACGGTGTCTTACAGTCGTTTGAAAAAAAAAATGTACTTCTGACCTTAAACCATTGCATTTTTTTCCGTGTTGGTCGGAGCCCAGAATTCAATTTTGATTTGCAGTTTCATGGAAATTTGATACAAACCAAAAATAGCATACAAAATTTTCACGATATAACTAATTTTATTTTGGCGCACAACTAGTGTTCCTTTTTTTTGAATCAATTGGATATTTATGCGTGCACGTGCATATGTAAGTATCAACAGTTTTAACGCAAAAGCACATGGCAAATTTGCAGTTTTTGGAATATTTCTTTCGGCGTTTTCAATTATTTCGAAGTGAAATGTGATCGATTGGGTTTCTACCATTTGGAGAGAAGCACTTACAATAACTTACATAACGTATGGAAACCCTGCTCAATGTGAGCAAAACCTTAATCGTCGTTTTGTCGAGTTTGTTTCATTCTATCAAAGTTCTAGTATTTCGCACAAAACGAGAAGTATTGTACAGCGCAACGGATAAACGTATTTTAGTCATAATATTTTTATAGGGTTTACGCCACCTTAAGACCGACAAGTGCTGATGAATTTGTTGACCTTGTATAAAAATTTTTGAAAGTGAGTCATTGTCAAGGAGAGGTTGAGCTGGGAATACGAAAACGGAGTCAGTTATCGGACATTTACAGAGGGTGAGTCGTCCTAATTGAGACACTTTTCAAACATGTCCCAACTGGTCAAAAGACCGCGGTGAATGTCTGGATATTTGAGCCCAAAGCCCCTAAACAGTTTGTCTGTCTCTCAAAAACATCAGACTTCTTGGACTCGAAAAAAATTGTGTATATTCCAGCCGTTTAAAATTTAAATTTCCAAAATCTTCTACTAAAAATTGGAATTAGTTTCAGGAAAGGCACCGTGATTAATGTGAAATCCTAATTTAGCGACAGAAGTCATCGCCATTTAATTTCAGAACTTAAGAGTGTACCTAATCTGATTGTGTTGCAAAAGGACTACGCAATGTTAATTTTTCTGAGTTCACATGGGAGCGAGCTGCGATTTGGCTTGTTTCACTCAAGCCAGGTGGAACCTTGGCGTGATTTGAAGTACAAAGTGGTCAGTGCGACAATTGGTCGCCTTCACGCCAAGACCTCTAGACTCTACAGGGTGGAACAAGAATTGTAGCATAGACAGTACTCACGTCGATTGTGACGTGAGACTAGGCATGAAAGGTGAAAGATTAAAAGTATGAACGCAGGGTAATTCTTGAAATATTTTTGTTGCTCTGAAACATTCAAAATTATTGTTTGCCACGGCGAGTCCAATAAGAATCTGTGAAATGAAATCTGCAGAGCACATTGCCAAAAACAATCGTTGCCAACATTCCAACAACCGTCCCTCATCATCAAAACTACAGTGGCACGCTTACAAATAGAATTGTTTCTACAATAGATGGAACAAATATAAATACAAAAATATTCAGCAAAGCACAATTAAAGTTGATTTACAAAAATAGTATTTGTTTGAAAATTTTTGCAAAGCTTGATATCATTTAAAATTTGAATTTCTGGAACCGTCTACTGAGAAATGGGAATTAGTTTTGTCTTGCTTTAGTACGCCTGAGTTGGACATGGTCAACGTCGTTCGCAGCAGTCAAATTGCTACTTTCAACACAAATGGAACCACTTTGTCGAAATCGTATAATATGCAAATAATATCGCCGCACACCGGTCACGGGTGCTTGGGTTGCTTAAACCTTCATTATGAATCCTGTACATACTTTGCTTGGATTTACGGTTTGTCTCCGTATCTCATGGAAAGCTTCAAATGAAATGCTAAATTCATTTTTTACTGACATGTTTTTATGACATTTATTGTGATTTATTGATGCATACCATGCGACGAGTCGAAAATTCCAGCCAATCATTTCCGCATTTTCTTTGTTATAAATTATCGAAGCCGCCATTTTAGATCAGTTTAATGCAGCTTAGTGAACCTGATCTCTCCTGACCATCCCGACTCACTAAAAAGTTCAGACAATCGGAGTTTTAGTCATCGAAATAGGAAGTTGCGTGGGAAATTAGACGACAATCCAGACTCGATTAATTTGGTAGAAAAAAGTTATTTAGCAAACAATTTTACTTGTGCATAATAAGTGTCTCTTTTGAATAATGCAAATCAGTTTTATCAGTTAGTGGCTGTTGCAAATATTTCACAGTGCATCAATGTATTAACAGGACGCGATTCGTTTTATTTCTGGCGCATGCGGAAATGATCAAGTTTTTGTTAATGTGTTCATAGATGATGACAAAAAATTTGAAACTTTTTCTTTCACAAACGTTTTGAAAGATTTTAGACGGCAATTAATTTAATTCTTGCGGATTTGAAATTATGTTTTCTAAATATTCTAACCCAGCCACATTGACTTTGATAGAGAAAAACATTTCAGCAATTCAAAGTGAATGTAGTCCGCATTATTATTAATTTAATGGCTTTCAAACTCATTGAGCAAGTTCAATTTAGCAATGCAGGAATGCAACATTGCACTGAATCGTGAATTCTAGAAAACTTTTTGATTTGTGTACACATTTGCCCTTGCCGCCGAACGTAGAATTATTAATGCGACCAAACGTTGTTTTTCTGCCATTATAATAAAAAGTATTCCCTGAAGACCCGACTGAATTTGTAAGTGTGTTAAATATGCAATTTAGGGCAAAACTGTTGAGACCAATGTAAACATTTGGTTCTTGAAGGTTTCATTAGAAATTAACAGCCAACTCTGGCGCCGCTTTTTTCAAATTTTTCTGCTTGTCTGTAAAATTTTCAAACATCAGATAAATGAGCCGGTTTTAACAGAAACATAACTCTAAAAATTTGTTAACCTTGTTCGCCATGAAACAAAATTTGATCGGCGCTTTGGTTCAGTATAAAATATATTGTTGCTGCACTTTGTATACGAACTTAACACTGACAAGTGGAGAAGATTTGTTTAGCTTGTTGAGCAATGATATGTGGAACTGCGACAAAGTAAGGGAGTACGAAAACGGAATCATTGTTTGTGTCTTGATTCAATCTTGAGAGATTTTGTAAGACTTTGGATACAAAGTTCAGTGGAAGATTTCCAAGGTCTAAAATCCGTACTTGGCATAAGCTGTGAAAACTAGCATTCCAGCTGAGATTCCGTATTCGGAATTCCACTCTAAACAACCTTACGTGTACGCAAACCGTCTCAGCATTTTTAATCTGTCCTCATTTTGCATCTGCTTTAAAATGAAATACATAGTGAAACTTTTTCACAGTCGAAATTGGATCACACAAGAAATCTTGCATTTACTAAATATAACGTGCACATGCACTGTCAATTCTTCAGTACAAAATTAAAATGAGCATTTAATAGCTTTTCAAATTAAATTTTATTTTCTATCCAGTTTCAATAGTGATCTAAGAGAAATTGGTATTTTCCACAAACTAAGAGTTCAACTATATTATTGCGCGGTTTGGATGAGAATTCTCATGTGGACTATATAAATCCAGAGTTGCTGAGGTAGCTGCGCAGCAATTTCATTCGAAAATTCTGTTTCTTCCCATTCTTTCATTTCGCAAATTAATTTTTTCGTGTTTCGCCCACTTTGTTGGAGGAAAAATCAAATTAGACATACAAGCAGAACGATTCTGGTACCCAAATTAATGAATGCGGCGTATTTTCGATGATAGTAAATTTGAACATTTTTTAATTTTTTGGATAAGAAATATTTATTGCTGATACGTATTCTAATACTAATGAACAGCAGCAAACTACGAAGAGCAAGACTGCGTAACGTTGAGTCGAAATTAGGAATTGTGCTAGTGTTATAATTTGCAATCATAAGTTGGCGACTCATCGCTTGTCTTGTCGATAATGAAGATTTCAGTCCTATTATTCAACCCGTCCAATTCATTTCGAGTTGGTTCGCCGGGGTCAAAGGCTAGGTTTAGGTAAGCATTGTTGATTTCATTGTTGTTGAAATTTCTATCCAACCTTGAATTTTCATTGTTGGCGTGTGGAAGGATGAGTGGGTTTGGAGAGAGTATTAGCTCACTTCCCGGTGGTCTTTCGGCTGGCTGAAATTTTTGGAAGAATTTATTAGTTAATTTCCAACATTTTTGTTGTATTGTGTTGAATTCCAATTGCAGCGGCGAACGTACCTTTGGATTATTTTCTCGACCTTCGAAATAATTTTTATTTCTCTCAGCGTCACTCTGACTCCGCTGGATTTTGGTTGAACTCATCATCTGCAAATTGATTGCCGGAATTAGCGTCAAATTTGTACAGAGTTTCACTCAAGAAAGACAAACTGAATTTCTTCAAATCTTCAAATTTCTATGCACAAACCTTGTCAATTTGTTCATCGAAATGATCCCCAACTTTGGTCTGAGCCGTTGAATCATTTTGAGCATAATTTCTTTCCAAAATCGTGGCTTGTTGGGCTGCTAGGTAGACGGAGCGTGAAATTCGCAAATAAATTATGTCCATGGCAGCCCGCACAGTGTACTCGGGGATGAATGTCGAATACAGCATGGCATCCAAATTGGCTGCGGCGCTGTTTGGTGGGCCAAATGCTCTGCCAATTTCAGACGATGTCGTTTGCGAATCACTCAAATCAATGTTCGGTTGCAAACTTTGAATTCCAAAAAATGTGAAGGGTCCACTGAAATACAAACGAGAAAACGATTTGGTGAAATATTCGACAGAATCAAGATAATCACTTGTGGTGTCTGTCTGCACAGTGCATGCGAAATTCTGAGTGATATTTCGCTCACCTTTCAAACATGAGTTGTTCCCTTCCAATTTCACTTTGGACTCTGCCTTCCAGAATGAGAACAAAGTAGTCTGCTGGTTTCCCCTAAAAATGAAATGAAAACGTGTTAGCGATTTTATTTAGCCATTTGAGCTTACGCATGAATTTCCGTTAGTTGAATGCTCGCTCACCTTTTCATAAATAATTGTTGAAGGATCATTTTTAATGTTGTCTCGATTCTTGATTTTGATCTGATAGAAGAAATTCTGGTTCAAAATCCGTTGCAAAATTGTCTTTGAGATTCGTTTGTTGTTGAATTGCTCCACGGCTAAAAATTTGAACAAATATTTCATTTAGAATTTGGTCTGAGAAGAGATCCAAGAGAAGATCCAGAACAAATTCAATTTTGTTTTTGTTGCACTTTGTTTTGCGAACGCCGTTTATACAAAATTTAAATACAAGGGTCATAAAAAGAAATGCAAAGGTAATTTGGGCTGATACGTAATTCAATAGGTGCCACAACCGTAATTTTTTTTAATTATTATTATTATTTGACCGATTTTTTTGTCGAAAAGTCGACTTTTCCAAATTAACCAACGATCTGGGGAACTGTATCCATAAATTGACTTGAGCTTTGCTTGGCCAACGAATATTGACATGAAAAAGTCTATTCGATGTCACGGTTGCTGGACCTTGAGATACGTGTGAGATGGACTTACAAGTGCTCAAATATTGAAAGGCGGCCAGAGCCAGTTGCGGCGATACGTGGATTCCATCAGCTCGCCATTGAGCCATTTGATGATTTTGCGTCTTCAAAAATGAAACGTTTGCATGGGATTTTCGTCTTCGTGGATTGTCTATAAAACAATAACAATATAGAATAGAATTTCGAAGGAAAACCCACAATACGTAACCGGATTTCTGAGTGCGAGTGCCGAGAATGACATTTTAACCAAAATTTTGCATCCAAATTCCGTCATTACCGTAAACATCAGTTTCATCATTGATCTCGGCTTGGATGAGCGCTTCAATGACGTCTTCAAGGGTCAAAACTCCGACCACTTCATAGTAAGGGTCCCTACCCTTTTCTTCCGTGAGTCTCTGAACAAATGCCATGTGGCCCTGATTTCCTAAAGCACAAAAACACAAGCTTGAGCATTGTTTAGATTTTCAACAATCAATCGAGTTTTCCAAACTCGAGTCAACAATAATTATACGTGTTGTTGTACGATAGACTAAACGTACCTAGTTTAAAATCTTTGAACACAATGTCCAGCGTGGTTGACTCATCCACGAAAAAACTACGATTGTGATAAAATTCACAAATGGTCCGAATCGGCATTTTGTTGTCAGGGTCGACAAAGGCCAAGTCTTTGGTGTAGAGCAGGGACACAATGTTGCTGCGTGTCTCCTCGTAGACAGGGATGCGGGAGTAGCCTATGCGCAAAATTCATCAAGTAAACTTTTAACAATTTATATGTACACCTTGTTCAATCTGAGGAAAACTTTTATAGTCGCTGGATTTGTTTCATTCTAAAAAAAGTGGAGATTATTTGCTTACCTTGAACCATGATTTCCGAAACTGTGTCAAAGTCAAGGTGAGCTTGGGTTGGGAGCATGAAAACGGCGTCTAGCGGAGTCATCACGTCTTTCTAGAATTTTGGGAGATTTTGCGAGGTCAAGGTCAAGTTTTTTTTTAAAGCTCACGCATATGTGATTTTGAGGGATCTCTGAAGATTGACGAATGACGATGCAAACTTAAACTTACCACAAATTTCTGCTTGAGGTCCAACGCTCCAGCGATAATATTGACTTCATCTTTCTCCAAGTCGTTGTGGTCCCTTGTCACCTGCACAAACAGTCAGAGAAAATGCTGAATTAGACCTCATCTGAATACGTATCCGATTAATCCGATGCCCGAATTCGGGTAGAAAGCCCGATTTTACCTTGATCAGTTCCTTGAGCCTATCCCGATTGTAAACATTGCCAATCTCCTCCCCCAATATTTTATCGAGCAGCACACTGATCGGATAAGACAGCGGAAAAGTCAGCGCCATGAAGAACTTCGTGCACCAAACCGTTCTTGCTCCCACGGCAAGCCCATGCCTAGAGCAAAGTGCCTGCGGAATAATTTCTCCAAACATGACGATGGCCAACGTGGCCGAAATGACTGCAATTAAGCCTGACGAAAGGTCATCCAATAAAATGGTCAGAGTTGAGTTGACCATGACGTTGCCCAGGAGCAAACTGCAGAGCAAATAATTTCCATTGTCTCGCAGCGGTTGAATGGTTTTGGCATAGCGCCGTTCTTTGGGGGTTCCAGTGGCCGCGATAATTTTCATTTCGGTTCTGTCCAGGGACATGAGCCCCAAATTTAGTCCAGAGAATAGGCCGGAAAGGAAGAGGAGGACGAGGATGAGTAGGATCTGGGACCAGAGCGGGAGCATGCTTTCGTAGGATTTTAGAGTGAGCCATTGGTCGATTCCTTGGTGAACCCATGGGGTGTCTGTATTGTTTTCGCGCAGACAAACGTAGAAGAACTCTTCGCCTTTGCTGAGCGGTGGGAGTCGGATTTTGGCAGAGGCCGTGGAGGCGGACAAACCGGTTCGCAAAATCTGAAAAGCAAAAAATGTAGTCTAGTGCGTTGGTCTGGCTTCAGCATCAAGTCTGTCTTGTACAATTTTGCAAATTGGAAGGTTTGGGAACTTTCTGACTAATTCTGACCACAATTTGTGACATTTTTGTGACAACAAGAAGCACTTATTGAAAAGTCCAAAAAGTTGAACTTCTGGGCATTGAAAAAAGACATAAAAAAGTCACGTAGCCAGCTGTGTTTATTTATGGCAAAAACACACTTGTATTTGTGTTTTTGGAAAAACTTTTTTGTGTTGGTCCTAAACGACGATAGACAGAAAAAATTCAATACATTCGTATTAAACAAATAAAATTAGATGGGAAATACCGACGCTACCAAAAAATATTTAACTGAAATTCTACCCAAAATTCATAAAAGTTTCATTTCATTCAACAAACTTCAAATAATTATTTTTAGAAGTCAAGTTTCCTTGGATGAGTTGGTCAAATGTTTCCAGTAAAAATGCATGCCGTGTGTAAAGAAGGTAGCCATAAATTGAAATTTGTCATTTCAATCTTGAAATAAATCGTGACCCATTTTTGGAATTAAAATGACCAAAAAAATTGCAACTTTTTACGAAAAAGTTAAGAAATTTGTATATTTTTTGAAAAAAACAAACAAGAAGAGTTAGTACTAGAGAGGTAATTTGTCAATTTGTTGCCAGAAAAACGGTACATTTTATAGAATATCCGTTATACAGAAGTCAGTCGTACAGACTTGACTTAAGCATTTAAAATTAAACCAATTCAGATCCTGTCATGCCAATTCGGTCCATAATAGAGAAAGTTCGCCTTGCGGAGACGCCCCATTTTATTTTATCTTAAAAAGTGAGCAACCCAACTTACGCCAAAATATTTGGTTGAGCTCAGGTCATCACAGTCCATGCCCCGATGCCCAGACTCCGTCACAAACCGAATCATTGTGAACTTTGTAAAACGTTCTCCGAAGAGTCGGATGGTTGCTTCCGAGTCTGCCAAAATGAGCGAAACGCCTTTCTCGTAGGACACATCTTTGCTCACGTCTTCGACGCGAAGTCCCTTGAGGGACGCAGTTGTGGCGGCTATCGACTTCCGACCCACAGCGTGAGCATGTCCGACATGACCCAGTCCCTTAGTCGTTGTTGTCGTGGTGGACACGTCCGCTCTCAACAATGGAACTTCTGTTGTGCCATTGTTGCGAGTATTGGTAATTTTTTGACGCAACAAAGTTGCGTTTAAATTTCTGGTTGTTCTTTGTTGTTGCTGTTGAGGAAATCCTTGCGAAATTGTTGGCAAGGCCAAGAGGCCAATGACTAGGAAAGTAGCGACGACTAGAGTGCTAAAACTGTTTGTTGAAAAATTGAAGGATTTTTTGCAAATTGAGCAGCAGCAGCAATGTAATTTACGCCCAGATGAATTCACCATCGTGGCTCAACTGACTCAAAAAAATTCTGCTATAAAAGGGCAGATGATTTTGAGGAACACCTGTCAATTTCTCTCAGCAATTATCGTTATCAGATTTACGTGCAGTGCTGGCACTCGCAATAAATATTCTCACTACTTGTCAATCAAAATTGTCTACAAAAAAATTTAGTCAGAGCACGTTCACGTTCACGTTTAATTTCAGCAGGAGCAGAAGCAGAGCAGTTTCCGTTGCGGTCGCGCCAAAAGTCCTTCATTTTTGCAGATTTTGCGGATTAAAAATGAAACACAACATTCAATTTGCTGACTTGGCTTAGCTGGAGGAGATTAGATATTTTTGAGTTCGTTCGTTTGTCGGAACTTTTGGGGTCAAAAAATGCACTGCACTGCACTAGGAGGAAAATGCAATTTTTTTTCTGTTCTCTTGGATCGCACGTCCAACCTTGCAAATGTTTATTTATAAAATATTTGCTTCTTGTTGTTGATTGATTGGCAAGTTCTCACAAAATTTAATCAAAATCAAAACAAAACGTGCTCAAATTTGAGCTAGCTAATCTGTAAGGTTTACAAAGTGTTGCAAGGTTGTGAGTTGCAAGTTAAAATGCACGTGCATGCACGGAACGAGAGAATTTTAACCTCAACTCTTTGCTAATCAAAAATGCACAGCCCAAATGAATAATTTTGCTTCTGCTTTTATAAACGGAGGACAGCAAGTCGAATCTGAATCTGAGTCCCAATTCCGTCGTAGAAAAAAGGACTTTAGTTTTTTTTATTGAACTGCTCTGGGTCTGGCATCTTGGCCAGTCGCAGTCGCAGTCTTCCAAAAATGGCAATGTAATTTAATTGTAATTGTAAACTGGATCAAGTTGAGTCAAATTCAGTTTTGCAGAGGAGTGCAGTGCACAGGTAGCAGTAGCAGGGAGCAGAATTTGTATGCATGTATGCACAACAATTGCTATTGTAATATTTGGTTTGTGGTCATAAATCTCACAAGCGCCAGGCGTGGAAAAAACCTGTTAATTGAATTAACGTTGACATTTGGTGACGTTTAATTGCTGCTCCTGTTTTGAGCGACCCAAGGCCACAGCTGGTCGGCGCGAAATGAACAATGAGTCAGTCCAGTCCGTCGAATGATTGATGAGCAGACGAGTTGGATGGCGTCAGTAAGTGATCAGGTAGTCAACTGGCGAAATTTACGAGATCTTCAGATCGTATTCGTAATTAGTGGGGAAATTCGCATGGCAGAGCCACAGCATAGCATAGCAAATTTGCACTTTGCTACACTGCGCTGAACAGCTGATCAAATGAGAATGAATCCAATTAATTACGCAGGCAAGTAGCCAGGGCTACGTTCACTCACAAGGGACACTTCCGAGGTGTTCAAAGTACTTGTAATATCGAGATATTTTTTTACACTCTCTGGCATGCCCTGGGTGAGAATTAGTCGAAATTAGACTGTCAAAATCATTTTGGTTCGCAGCATTGTTTTTTGAAATATTTGAAATTTTAAAAATTTGCAACTGGAGAAATTCCCGTCGTCTTAACTATAGGAAAGATCGAGCTTTATGACTGCCCTTAGGATTTTTCAAAAAATCTCAAAAATCAGAAAATAATATTTTTAATTTTCTCAAAATTTTTGGTGTTTATAATTTTCATGCTCCCCTGAAGGCTTTATTTCAATACTGGAAGCAACAAATAGAACTCACAAAATTTTCTCACTTCGCAACTGATATCTCCCGACAGTCCCGACTCGTGAACAAAATTATACAATCGGAGCTTTAGCTTTCACAATAGAAAGGCCGCCTAGATAAGAAAAGTTGATTGCTTTTTTTGAAAAAATCACTATCCAATTTCATTTTCTAATTCGGTGATTATAATTTTCATGTACCCAAGTATGAATTTGACAAAAACAATTGTAAACTAAAAACATCGTTTTCTGATTTT
>JAQGCM010000716.1:0-21260 GCA_034699705.1 Hymenaphorura dentifera
GAATTGCATTGTCCTTGGCTAGCTTTTTGTGCACCAACTTAATGCAAAATTCTTCCAAATCAGGGACCTCGAAGAATATCGCCATATTCAGAAGTGGAATGGCATACTCAACATCCTCACACATTTCGCCAGTATACATGAACTGTTATATTTCAAAAAATAATTTAGCCAATTCGGACATGGTATCAATATCAAATGACACATTACCTTCAAGAATTTACAAAATGCGTCAAAATTTATTTCAGGACAACTCAGTTCTTTTATAGTTTTGTCCGCCTGCAACTTGTTCTTGAAATACGGTGAGCCGGTCATCAAAATTAATTTATGGCATTTGACACTTTCCATGTCTTCCCCAATGATTAACTCGATATCACTGTACATTCCACTGTCCAACAAATGCTCGAATCTGCCTGTATGTGTGCTTTTCGTTTTGTCAAAGTTTGCAGTGCCAGTTTTAGTTTTTGCAGCCATTTTGAATCGGTTTTGAAATGCTCAAATGTTTTTGATGTTCAGTATTTTGGTTAAAATTCTGTGCGTTGGGAATATTGGTACAGATTTGATCACGGTGTTAACGAAAATAGAAAGTGAGAGACTGGCAATTTGGACTTCTATTATCACGCGAGAGGAATTTGTGATTAGATATCAGAATAAACTCTTTGCAATTGAACGACAGCACTCACTCTTGCTTGCGAGGGAAGCTCTTGACCTGATACGAGCAATTGAATTTGAGGGAAAAAATCGCATTGGAAAACTACTGGCTGTACATGAAAAATTCACAGGGAGAGACTTCTGAAAAGCGAGTTTTTTTTTGGTTAAATTACGCTTTTTTAATTTTTAATGTTGGGAAAACGACATCCCCCCTGCAGCCACAGAAAAAAATTAAAAGAGAATCAACACCATCACTGATTTTGACGCTTCTTTTGCAAATTTCACAATCAGTTGTAAAGTTTCTTTCATTTTTTTACATTTGTTTTCTCGATGCCGAAATTGGCACTGAGATTGAAATTGAAAAACTAAAAATCGGAATGTAATTTAACGAGAATAAGATTTTCACGAGGACTTTGCCGTTCGCAATTCTTAAAGTCTTATTTAAAAAATTTGTAGACCAAAAACTTATGAAATTGCACAGGCAAGTTTCGAAGTTTTCTAACTCTATGTAGGTGTCCTGCACAATGTAGATTTTTTTTTGCCAGGTCTGGCTGATTTGCTCACTTCACGAGCTTCCCTCGTTAGTCGAATTTTATTAACGTCATTGTTAAGCATGTTATAAAATGCCTCTCGCTCAATATTTTGCTCATTCTATATTTATTTATTACGTGCAATGTGGCACTTCAATTTAGTCAAACCGTACAAGGCCTTATTGCACTGCACCGATTAGATATTTTTCACAGCTTTTGATTTGCAATAACAGATGGATTGCATTGAAGGGATACATTTCAACTATGTCACTTTATTGTCGTCTAGTACACAAGTGAGGTTGAGTCGACGAGCCCGTCCGCTAATACTGGTCACAGATTCAGTCGCAACAGCAAAGTTAAACAGAAATACCGTTAAGAATGCACTCGGCAAAATAATTTGTAAGCAGAGCTCAACGAGTTCTATTGGTTTTGTAGTTCTGTATCAAAATTTGTACTTCACACGGGCTTGGGTTCAGGTTTCGGGTTCTTCGACCACTTTACGAGTTACGTATTC
Organism: Hymenaphorura dentifera; assembly: GCA_034699705.1. Classification (NCBI taxonomy): domain Eukaryota; kingdom Metazoa; phylum Arthropoda; class Collembola; order Poduromorpha; family Onychiuridae; genus Hymenaphorura; species Hymenaphorura dentifera. The sequence continues at coordinate 1,693 of JAQGCM010000716.1, forward strand.
TACTGAAAACACTGTACTTGTTTGCACAGTTTGGGTTCGAACCTTGGGTTTCGGTTTCACCAGGAACCCGATCAGAGATACTTAACTGGTTCTTGAATTTTGAAACCGTTTGAGCTATACGGGTTCCTTGAGGAACCCTACCCGTGAAGTACTAATAACGAAAAAAAATGTATTTGACCCATGGAGTTAAGCAATAATAGCTCTTGGGCTGTTAAATATTTTTATGGTGTGACCTTTGTTGTTGAAAAGTCGGTTGGACTTTCGAGATCAAAATGGATAAAACTGACTAAGTGTCCCAAGACAGAAGGGCAAGACATTGGTGAAATTGTCAATCCACTGACCAACTGTTGTAAAAAAGGACCAAGATAGTCAAATATTCTCATCGCTGAAGTCATACTTGACATGATATTAAACATGCAATTTGTGGATTCGCAAATAAATGTTGTTACCGGACCAATGCAATGCTTCAAAAATGATTTCGTAATACAGCACAAATTTATTGCGCTTCAGTATTGCTGCAGGCAATTGTGCATAGCTCAATGCGAAAAAGTCATCAGATTAAACTATTTCAGAGGCACGTAAGGACATCAAATAGCATGAATATTAGAAAAAAAAATCTGATAGAATGAATACTAACCGAACCAGTATCATTTTCAATGCTGCTGCGGCTGACGTGAGTTATAAACTCCGACTGTTAGTGCATGTTATGTATTGGCTGTGGCTTCTATTATGAATTTTCAAGAACTTGATAGAATTGTATGTTTCTGCTATAATCAGGCAGGAATCAATGTGTTTTCAGTAGTTTTGAGCAAAGAACACATCACGCACATTCTCTGATATTTGTACTTGGTCATAAAAGTTATGAAGATCTATTTTTTACTAAAATGCTAGAAACCCATTGCATTGCACTAGACATTTTATACAGCATAGAAGCACATTTTTGTTCCGTTTCATAAAATATTTATGGTTGGTTCCATGATAGGAGAGAAATCGATGGTTCAAGTTAAAAATCCAACGACATACCTTTCGAAGGTATCGGAGAGAGATACATGCACGAAAATATTGTGCCAATATCTTCCAAAGACAGAGCTACACATGGCACCGTAAATAATATATAATTTCGGCATTCATGGCCCGGAAAATTTCCTAGCGCAGGATACCGAACCAATGCCGCGATAAAGACATGAGAAATCTATTCGAACTACATAACCAAACCAAACTCCAAATGTAAGCAAGTTTGTGAATATTCAAACACGCGGTATATCAAAAATTGCTTTCCAAGAACATCCTGTTCCGAGGGAAATGACAAAGTTCGACTTCTAACGTTCCGGTTCCATACAAAGGTATCAAAAGATGCCAGAAAACAGGCACCTAGTGTGCCAAGCCAATGAAGGGTCCATCTCCAAAACGAAATGCCAAGTTGATCACGAAGGGCTAGTCAAACTCTTCTGTGCCTGAGCCTGGATATATTGATTGGAAAGGAAACGATGGGCTCGAGATCTAGCTTGAGTTTACCTAGCATTGTTGAAGCACAAGCGGCAGTGTAGAATTGCTTGCCTTTTGTCGTCAGAACTCTGCCAATGAGATTAACCAACGTAAAATTTTGTGTGAAAGACGAATAAGAATTTCATTGAAAAAGCATTTCCTGTTGTGGTAGGGATTGAGTGTTTTTGTGATTTCGTCAGTACAATGCAATGTGTGCTGGGTTTTCATTCACACCAAATCTTTTGTAGCAATGTCAGATAGTATCCAGAAATACTTAAACGCTACCAGATCTATACACTACATAGTAAAAAATATGCAATACAGATTATTCTGACAGATTATTTTGTCGCAGGCAGATGAAATATAGAAGTATAGAAAAATACAATTTAAAAAGTTCGCCTCGAAGTCCCAGCTCAGAATTCCGAACCAATATCGCTAAAGACTGTACCGTTGCAAAGAATGTAGGGTTGAACTAAGACCATGGAAATTCCAATTGCAAGCATATGCTCATGAATAACTAAACAAAGTGCTGTTCGTTCGTGGCTCAACTCAAAATCTCACAAAATTTTTGGGGGTCATCAACCTCTCGCTCTACTCAACAGAACATAAAGAGTTCAGAGCATAAAGAGCATAAAGAGCCCAATCGTGAGTACCGCCAATGTCCTTCATGTCTAGTTTCAGATTGGTTAGCATTGTATAAACCTCAGTTCAGAATTCCTCACTTTCGGTACGGACCCCGGTATTATGGAACCTAGAATTTGTGCAAAAGACAAAAATGAATTTGGTCGAAATGTTCGGATTAGTTCTTTTAGCCGTTTCATTAGTACAGGTCTCGTGTTCTGAGCGAATTCGCTACACTAATCTGAACTCCATCATTAAACTGTCATCCTATCAGTTTGTACACATCATTTTTATTGAAGATGTTGAATTTGACGAATTCGTAGTGCCGGTAGCGTTGACGAATATGAGAACTCTTGCAATGAAAGTGTGTTTCGTTTAAATCAATTTAAGCAAATCACTCGACATGCATCCCCCAGAGTAAATGGACTCTCTCACTACTTTCTAAGAAGTTTGAATGACAAGACAATTCAAACCTACTCAGAACTGGCGTTAATATTACTCCAATATTATAAAGTTTTGGAGTGTTTGGCTGGAAGTTTGGCCTCCTGCACAACACAGCAATTGGTTCCTCTACTGTCCTAAACATTGTTTGGACTTCGGAAGCTCTCGGGAACATCCAATGGTTTCCTTTCCATACCTTTTATTTGACAACTGTCACCTGGCGAGTTGACATACTCAAGAAAAGGACCTGGCAAGGAACAGAAACAATATCAAAAATTATGGACTTGAGCAAACCGTGTCCCCATCCTAATGCTCAGGGATGAGCGATTAGCAAGAAAAATCTAATCGATTAGTGATTAACGATTAGATTGAAAAATTTCAGATTAGTGATTAGGAATTATAGATTAGTTCGAATTGTATGATTAGATTAGTCAATCGTGATTGGAATTAGAATTGGTGATTAAACATTAGAATTAGTGATTAGAATTAGCGATTAGAATTAGTGATTGCAATTAGAATTAGCGATTAGAATTGGTGATTAAAATTAGCGATTAGAATTGGTGATTAGAATTAACGATTAGAATTGGTGATTAGAATTAGCGATTAGAATTGGTGATTAGAATTTTCAATTAGAATTAGCTATGAGAATTTTCAATTAGAATGAGCGATTAGAATTGGTGATTAGAATTTTCAATTAGAATTAGCGATTACAAGTAGTGATTAGCATTAGTGATTCAAATTAGGGAGTAGATTTGTGATAACGTGTTAAACCGTTAAGTTATTTTTTAAAATTAAAGCAACTCACTAAACAGTAATACGGAAAGTCACTAAAAGTCACTAGTACGGAAGTCTAATCAGAACTCAACTCAACTCCAATTTCACATTTTTAAAACCTGAAACTAATCACCAATCCTTATACATTACTGCACTGTATTACCAATACAAGCCTAATCACAAATTCTAATCACTAATTCTAATCTCTAATTCTAATCATTAGTTCAATTCTAATCCAATTAGAATTAGTGATTAAAACTACTGGTTAGAATTTGTGATTAGAATTTGTGATTAGAATTTGTGATTAGAATTGGCGATTAGAATTAGGGATTAGGATTGAAAGCGCAAAGTGTGATTAAGGATTGGCGATTAGTTCTCAAAAATGCTTGATTGATGATTAGATGGAGCTTGATTAGAACTATTGAGTAAGAATTAGCGATTAGTGATTAGAATTGCTTGGTGCTGATATGATTAGAATTAGAATTAGCTAATCCCTAATCACTAATCAATTAGCCCATCCCTGCTAATGCTGTTGTCTGTCCAACGGAATCCCTAGCTGGAATCGAAGAAATACAAAATTTAAGCCGAGGAGAATTTAAAAAATTGTACTGCAATCGGCTGAGGATGTCCGCAATGCAAAAATATTTTGTAAACGTCGAGGCTATCGTCAGAGTGCATCGCAGACATATCAGCTTTGAAACTTTTGATCTTAGAGCTCTGTTAAGCAAGAATTCCTACTTGAGACCAAAGTTCAAATTAAACGTTGACAGTTACATGGCTGCAGCCTTGGCCATGGAGCAATCCATTCGACTACAGAATTTGTCAAGTAATCCTACGGGACAGTACTTGAAAGACAATATCAACTTTTATCCGTTTTATTCGCCTGATTTACCTCGTGAGGGAGATGACACTGCACTGCCTACACTACACTCCCAAGCGAGCACTTTACGTTTGTAATGTGTTCGGCAATTGATGTAGAAAGGAAGTCGTTCTATTCTCTCCTCAAGCCATTCGAAACAGACTTATGGATGGGATCAATCCTTGCTTTGATAGGGACTTCAGCATTTTTCTATGCAATACTTCACCGTTATTTTAACACTTGGATAATTCTAATCCTGCCCGCCTTTCTAATTGAACAAGGTGCTCACATCCCAAGCCCCTACTCAAAGTTGCGTTGGTTCAATATAATTCTGGTCATATGGCTTCTGGTAGGCATTGTTCTCACAAATGGCTACAAAGGAGTCGTGACAACTGATTTCACCAGACCCAGAGCAATGATGTATCCCAATACCTTTGACGAATTGATTCAACATAAATTTATTCTATATTCCGATATCCTTCCTGACGAGTTTCATAGACATTTTAAGGATTTTGTTGCTGGCGGAGAAAATATACCGAATCCTAACAAGCGTACCGAAATAAGGAGTCCTTGGCTCTGGGAATATCTCATTAGATCCACTGAGTTCGGAAATGCATTGTGGAATGAAATTGAATCGGGGCGCCCTAAGATACGAAATTTAGGCAAGAATAGAAATTCCTCTATGCGTTGCACATATCACAACACGAAGACCAGCGCGTCAATGCAGAGAAAGCTACTTATTTTTGCAATGGTACTGCCTACGTTGCAAAGGAGGCAAATATACGAGATAGATTGTATGAGATGGAGGACTTTGTGGCAAGCACCAACTATTCGGTAAATGTAGGGACTCAGAAAGTTCTTGAAAGCCATGTTTTCGTGTCTATTAAATCCGAATTTGGTACCGAATATATTCATGCCAGACTTCAAATGCTCATGCAGTCAGGGCTGCATGAGTGGTGGTCAAATAGATTGTATTTGGCTGGAATCACTCACGACCGGAACGCTACAAAAGTACGTTCAGTATATGTACATTCAGACGCAGAAATGGCTTTGAATATGACTCTTGTCAATCTACTTTATTGTATGGGGGTTGGGTTGGCAGTCGTAGCATGGATTGTTGAGTCCGTTCTACGCATGAATAGGTGGGTCCTTGTTTTTTATCGAGTTGTCTACAGACAATATGATTCTGTTAGAAATACACTCTTTATAACATTCAATAGAGTGACAAGAGTGTTCAAGGGCAGACTCTATGAATATCTCCACGATACAGCACAATTTTGGAACTACAATTACATTACAACGCGAGAAAGCAGAATAGGCCGACCATTTTAGTCAAAGCTTGGGACCAAAAGTACGAAAATGGAACTTTGAGCATAATGTTGCCCTTGTAGTAGTTCGTTGTTGTACATCTTAGTTTTGAAATCTCAACTTGGCCACCACTTAAACTGTGTTTTATTGCTAACAACATTTAGTATAATTAATACGTAGTAATATTTGCTGTTATAAATGTAAAAATTGTTTAATTCTAACCAAAATAAATTAAAAATATTTGTGCAATATCACAACTCGTTTTATTGGAGGTTCTCAATTTGGTCGTGCGCTGCACTGCAGTCATTAAATTCTTGTGGTTGTCCAGACTATTTACTCATACAATGTGCTTTTCTTAAAAAAAATAGACAATTCGTCCAGCCTATTTGATTATGCAAACTTAATTGTCTTGTTATTCAGTTTGTAGCTCAGTGCATGCAGTGATGCAGTGTGGAAGTGGACAACCTTGATTTTGAATAAATTTGACTGAATCTTGAATTGAAAGTGAGTGACCGACTTTGCTGTACAAATCCAGAAACTAGTTTTCATGACATTCAGCTCAAGTCGTACGTGCGGAGGTCGTTCATCGTTCTCCGCCGCAGTATTTGATTTATAATGAAAAAATGCATATGAATACCTATAAGAACCAAGAGTGAGTTTTATTTTTGTCACAAAATTCATTATACCTCAAGATTTTCGTATTCGATTTTATTTCAAAACATTTTCAATAATAGCTCAGGCCACCGATGCAACTGCTGGTTTTGCTGTAGTAGTTCTCGGAAACCGCTCACGCAAAATATGAATCCACTTCAACAATGGAGTTTCGAAGAGTTTGTCTGCTGCTGAGTTGGTTCCTTCCTCGTGCTCTTGGTACAGAAATTCCACTGCATGAGCAAACGGAGTCTCAAACATTTTATAAACGTATTCCTTCGGTTGATCCGCATGGGCTCGAATGTCCTCAACAGCTTTCAAAAAAGGAATTTGAAGAAATTTTTGTACTCCTTCCTTTGGATCTCCACGAGCGCTAAGACGGAGTCCTTGGAGGGCCTTCAACAGCGGAGTTTCAAAGAGTGCGTGCACCGCAGGGTTTGAACGTCCATCACGAGCATCCAGCACGTAGATCGCATGCATGAATGGTGTGTGCAAAAGTTTCAAAACTGAGCCACGCGGCTCTGAACGATTTTGCTGAAGAAGCTCAACTGCTTTCAAGAATGGAGTTTGAAGGAATTGATCAATTTCAGCCTTCGAGGGTTGTTGGCCAAGGACTTTGATGGCTTGGAGAAGTGGAGTACGTAACAATTTGTGGGTATTGTTGCTCGAGCCTGATTCTGACTGCAAAACTTGAATGGCTTTCACGAAAGGTGTGTCTAAGAGTTTGGTCACGGCTTGGCCGGCTCCAGCGGAAGCAGAGTTGTGAGCTCGTAGACTGTCAATCGCTTGAATGAATGGAGTTTGGAGAAAATTGTCAACGTTTTCCTTCAACAGTTGGGCATTGGCAGGATCAGTGTAAGGAGCAGCTGATGACATTACGGCAGTCAAGACTAGAAGTATGGAGGTCCTGTTAAAATTCAAAAAAGGAGAATAGCGTGAGATTTGCAAAAAAAATAAGATTGCAGAAAATTATCAATAAATAGCTCACCTGAGTAGATAACCCATCTTGATTCCCTTAAAGTTTTGATTCAATAAAATAAGGAATATTTTGCAGCCTGAAATGACAAATGCAAACTGGGCAGTGATTTTGTGCAATTCTGTCCTTTTGTAGGATGAAGATGAATGGAACATGAATTTATATGGCTAAATTATACTGAAATTGTTTTGCTCAATCCGAGAAATTTTATTACAACAACAGAATTAAGTGGATGTGCAACTTCAATTTTGCACTTAAGCAAGTTTACTAAACGTGTTTTTTAGACAGAAAGCGGTTATAAAATTTTCCTGCCGGTGGTCAGAGTTGTTGTTATTACGTCCAAGAAATGTTCATAATTCGCACTGACAGAACCCCGATTTTTAACTATAAATGTATTGCACCAGTTTTTTTGGTTGATAATTTTATTGAAGAAGACTACTTAAGCAAAATGCAACTGCAATGCATGAATTAAATGTCAAGGACCTACTAAAACAAAACTGGCCAAACACATAAGCTTTACTTATAAAGCATGCAGGACCAAAACTGACATTAAGAACGCCAAATTAATTTGCCTAGGCCAACCATTTTTCTGGTCATGGATCGACCAAAGAGCTACTATTTTAGAGCTACACAGAAAGTTTTATCTAGCAGGTGCATCGACTATTAATTTATATACAATGAATTTTCCAACTCTAGCAAGGGAGACTTCTGAGATGTTCTAAGCACCTAATATAGTGATATTTTTGTTGTACTCTCTGAAATGCCTGAGTCAGAATTAGTCGAAATTAGATTGTCAAAATCATTTTGGTACAAGTTAAAAATACAATTTTCTGATTTTTGAAATTTTTTGAAAAGTCGTAATGGGGGACTTCAAAAAACTCGACTTTTCCTATAAGGCATGGAAATTTCAGAATTTTGCGATTTTTTAAAATTTCAATAAAATAAAGTTGCGAACCAAAATGGTTTTGACAATCTAATTTCCATCAATTCTCACTCAGGGCATGCCGGAGGGTGTATAAAAATATCTCCGTGTTAGGTGTTTAGAACACCTCGGAAGTCTCCCTTGTAAGTCTATGCAGACTCATCCGAACAACATTTACAAGTAGATATTAGTTGGATATTAGTGAAAATATTTACAATTATGCGTTACATCTGGTGTGGACCCTCACTGTATCTGTGTTTGTAATTGCAAATGAAAAATATAACCACTAATTGCTTGTCGCTAACATGATCAAGAAAATATTTTAGTACCAAATTTGTTTTCGAGGCACGATACATTACCTTGAACTGTGCCCTGTAAATATTTCTATTAAATTAGCATCCAGAAGTTATAGTACTGCATGTGTTGTGTATCCAAAGTGTAAATTTGAAGTCAAATATCATATAATAATAACAATGTTTGTTTCAAATGTAAAAATTAGTCCAAACGAAAATGAATTTAGAAATAATTTTACACCAGAATGTCGCAAAATTACTTTTTAATGGCAGTAGCAGGGTTAGAATTACTAATAAAACTGTCATTAGTGATTTGAGATTTGAATTAGAATTACTATTATTATTATTTACAGAGCACAGTTCAAGATTAAAAAGTAATTTTAAAACATTCTGGTGTAAAATTATTTCTAAATACATTTTCGTTTGGACCAATTTTTACATTTGAAACAAATATTGTTATTATTATATGATATTTAACTTCAAATTTACACTTTGGATACACAACCTCACAATAACATTTCGTAATTACATTATGTCTGTTTATTTTGTATTGCGCATTGCAAAACAGAATTACGAATTCCTGATCCCTGATCTAATTAATATTTTTGATTCTAATATCTAATTCTCACTAATTCTTAATTTAATTTACTAGTTCTAACCTCAAACTTACTAATTCTAAACACTAGTCACTAATTTTAATGGATAATCTAATCTGTATTTCTAATTCTAACCTAAAATTGAATTATAAACTCTTAATGTAGTCTCTAATTCTAATTTTATTAGAATTGTGTACTAAAAATTTTATTTTTGACTTGTGGTGCACAATTATTTTCAATTTATTTTGATTTCGATTGTGTTTGTATACTAGAACCAACAAGAACTATTATTAATAGCATTTATTACATTTAGCTTAGAGTTTATCCTGTGAATACGAACCAATAACATTGAAATTTGAAAATAACATTTATGCCAACTTTGTAACAACTCAAACTATGTACTTAAGGACAACATTAAAAGTTTTATCTAGCGCCAATTAGTAGGACTAATTTGCTTTCTTACAATGTAATCGTGCAACGAAATTTTTCAGACTTGGCAGAGTAGTATTAATATATTAATTAAGTAATACTTAATAAGGATTTGATTGGATGATGTGACGTTAGTTAAGATAGTTAATAATTATATATCTGTGTCGGTTAAGGGAGAGCAGCATTTTTTTGTTGATTAATTTGACACGTTAATAAAGGCAAACAAACAAACAAACAAACAACACCTGCTTCGTGGACAGATTCGGAGTTTCAATCTTGGGGCGTACTTTTTTGCTCTCGTGAATATATTTAAGCACAAGGTCCTACTAAAATTGTATCGTCTGCAGATAGCCCGACAAAGAACAAAGATCCACCTATTCATGCGTAGAATGAATTCGACAATCCATGCAATTAGCGCACACCCAATCCCAATACAATAAAGAACGTTGACAAGAGACATATTCAAAGCCATTTCTGACGAAGAATGCACATATGCTGGACGTTCTTTTGCAATATTGCGATTGTGCGCGACTGCGGCCAAACCCAATCTATTTGACCACCAGTGATAGAGCCCTGATTGCAAAACCATTTGAAATCTGCCCTGAATGTATTCATTCCCATATTCAGATTTAGCGTACAAGTTATCCTCTCGCTCAAGAACTTTATCAATTCCAACATTTAGCGAATATTTCGGGTTTGCCACGGAATTCTTCATCTCAACAAATCTCTCTCGTATAGTTGTAGCATTTGCAATGTAAGCCGTACCATTGCAGTAATAGATGGCCTTCTCTGCATTCACCCGTTGCTCCTCGTGTTGTGATACTTGCAATCGGTAGAACAATTTTCTCATCAGCATCATTCAGCTGAAATTTTGCTGAGTTCTATATCAGATATTTCAGGACCTATCCAATCTCTATATTCCAACAGTATTATGTTTCCAAATAGGGTGTTTCCCGTAAGCAATAGCCAAGTCCAAGAATTCCATAGTTCAGAAGCCGAAATATTTCTGTTGGGATTAGGTATTATTTGCCCTTCAGAAATAAAAGCTTGAAGATAAGTATCAAACCTGCCAGGAATGACGTCGGAATAAAGAATGAATTTATGTTGAATCAACTCCGTAAAGGTTTTGGGATATATGATTGCTCTGGGTCTGGCGAAATCTGTAGTCACTACTCCTTTGTAACCATTCGTGAAAACAATGCCCACCAAAAGCCATGTGATCGATCACAATTATATTGAACCAACGCAAGTTTGAGTAGCGGCTTGGGATATGAGCACTTTGTTCAGTTAAATAGGCTGGTATGATTAAAATTATCCAACTGCTAAACTTACGGTACAGTATTGCATATAGAACAGCTGAAGTGACTATCAACGCAAGGATTGAACCAATCCATAAATCAAATTCAAAAGGCTTGAGGAGAGAATTGAACGACTTTCCTTCTTCGTGAACTGGGGAACACGTTACAAACGTAAAGTACTCGGTTTCGGTAGGCAGAGCCAAGAATCCCGAGCTGTTAGCATGAAATATGTGGACTGAATACTCTAAAATAATTATAATATCACGCAAGTACTGTTTGCCAAAATGACGGGACGAATTCCGATGTCGAAGGCATTCCTCCAAAGCCAAAGCAGCCGCGTGACTACGAACGCCTGAATTGAACTTTGGTTTCAGATAGGAATCCTTGCTTAAGAAAGCTTTGAGGTCAACGGTTTCATGGAAGTAATCTTTATTCAGCACAACTTTAGCGTCCACATGTGCAAAATATTTGTGCAGGTTGGTCATTCTTAGCTGTTTCCAGTACACGTTTATAAATTCCTCCCGGCTCAAATTTTGTATTTTTTCGATTCCAGCCAGCGACTCTGTCGGACAAAGAACAACTTCTGGGCGGGGACAAATTTTGCTCAAGTTTATAATTTTTGACATTTCTTCTGCTCGTGGCTCGGCCCCGGTTTTTATTGAGCCAACCGTCCAGCTGGTAGTTTTCAAATAGTAACCAGTGTGAAACCATTGTATGTCCCGGAGAGCTTCCAAAGTCCAAACCAAGTTGAGGACAACAGAGGAATCAATAGCGATGGCGAAGTAGCTGAGTCCCAACTCCCAACCAAATACTCGTACTTTGTAAAATCTAAGTAATTCTAAAGCCAAATCTGAGTAGGTTTGAGTTACCTTGTCATTCGAACTTCTTAGAAAGTAGTGAGAGAGTCCATTAACTCTTGCTGATGCATGTCGGGTGATTTTCTGCACTTGATCTTCAATAGCACTATAACTAAGGGACAGAGATCGCACATCCGTCAACACTACTGGCACAACAAATTCATCAAATTCAACATCTTCAATAAAAATGACATGTACGAACGGATAGGGGGACAGCTTAATGATAGAGTTGAGATTAACGTAACGAATTGGTGGAGAGCACGACACAAGCACTAGTGTGATTAAAAATATTGCAATCACTCCGTTGAAAAACAGGAAATACATTTCAATGAAATTTTTGTTCGTATTTAACACAAATCCTTGGTTTTGGAAATACTGCGCAAATTATGGTATAGAGATTGAGGAATACTGTTCCGACGCTTCTACAATGCCAACCAAGCTCAAACTAGATTTCAAGCACATCGTTTCGTTTCAAAATCAATAAATCCAGGCTCTGCCACAAAAAAACATGGCTGACCGGCCCTGCGTGTTCAATGTACAATATCCTTTGGAATCTTGTGTACGGTGACGAATGAATACGTAAGAGTCTTGCATGTTAGCACTACAGAATGTTCTAGAAGAAGCCCAATCTTTGGTATTGCGTTTGTTTATTCATAACTGGTCGACACTCGGAGTTTGATTGTGCCAACATATATACATAGTTCCGGTTCCACCATATATTTTTTACCGAATTTCTTTTGTTTTGCGGTTCAGGTTCGGCTCCACCTGCGGTTCCCATCCAATGCATGTGTGTATGGAGAACCGAGTAAACTGACATTTTCAGTTCCAAAATAATTGAGAACCGAACCGGCAGCCGCCGCAGTCAAACAGGGACCGTTCACACCACTGCATTGTACTACAAATCCCAACACTTGAATTACGTTACAAAAATTACAAAATCGACAAATATGCCACTTTCCACAATTAGCTTGGGCGAATTTTATTGCATTTTGCATTGCAGCGTGGCATTGAATGCATAGTTACATATTGTATACAATATACACAATTGACTTGAGTCAATTACAATTACAAAATGTAACCAATTACAAATTACAATTACAATTACGTAATTGTAATTGTAATGGATTACTTTAGGAAAACGAGGCAAGTAATTGTAATTGTAATTGATTACAGTGCGGGCTTAAGTGTAATTGTAATTGAAAATCAATTACATTTTCAATTACATTCACCTCGACGGAAAATTCATTCAGACAATCGAGAAAAACTCGAATAGAATCGGAATCGGACTACTCCGATGCGCGCGAGCGAACCACAGCGCAAATTAGCACGGATTTTCAAATTGAAAAATATTCACGGGTTGTCTGCTAACAAGTGCATTTTCGGCGCTTGTCTGCTAACTAGTAGACGCTTGTCTGCTAACTAGTTTGCCATCTGTGGCGGCACGGTGGCAATTTTTCAAAAAAAAATTCAAGGTTCTTTTCTAATTTTTACAGAGAATTTCTCCCACTTAAAAATAAAAATAAATTCTTTGCTCATCCAGCCCAAATACAATACAATAATGAATCAATTAAAAATTATAGTAAAAAATACTACTACATTAAAATTAAATTCATCTATTAGATTTATATCTTCATTAGTTTCAATTAGAAATGGATATCTTGCTAGTGCTAGTAGTGCTAAAATGGCCATTTCAAATAGTCAATTTGTCAAATCATCCAATACCGCAACCGCTACCTTTAACTTTACTAAAAATATCCACACAACTATCAAAATTTTAAATAATTTACCACAACATACACCTGTAGCTCTACCAGCTCTAAGTCCAACAATGGAATCTGGTACAATTATTAGTTGGGAAAAAAAGGAGGGTAAGTTTGCCGTGCAAGTGCTGTGCAAGTGCAGTGCTGCAGTCATTTGGGCTAAAAAAAATAATTTAGCCATTTTTTGGAACACTAAAACTAAAATTCTTGCCAACTTTTTTCCCTGCCGTGCCCAGGTGACAAACTGAATGAAGGGGATCTATTAGCTGAAATTGAAACTGATAAAGCAACAATGGGATTGGAAACACCTGAAGAAGGTTATTTAGCTAAAATATTAATACCAGCCGGTACTAAAGATGTACCTATTGGGAAGGTTAGTTTTGCTTTGGTCATTTTTTGTTGTCCAGAGTAACTTTTGTCCAGGTCCTGGTTTTTCAAAAAATTCATTTTTCTCCACAGCTTGTCTGCATAATATGTGAAGATTTGAAATCAATACCAGAATTTTCAAATTATCAATCAATTGGAAGTGGGGCGGCTGCTAAAAAAACTATTGTGCCAGCTTCTCCAGCTTCTGCTGCTCCAGTTCAACATACTCCAGCAGTCAGAGCTTCTCCAGTTCAATCTCCACCACAACCTACTGGTCAAAAATCACAACAAAATAGACAATTTATATCACCATTAGCACGTACAATTGCTTTAAATTCAAATTTGTCATTAGAAGTGAGTTTCATTTTTTGGCAATTTTTTTTTTGCAATGCAAACACGCTCGACAAGTTTTTCTAATTATTTTTTGCTTGCTCCTCTCCTCTCCTCTAGGGCCTAATTGGAACAGGTCAATATAATTCAATTAAATCATTTGATTTATTAAAATTAACCATAAATAATTCTGAACAAAAGCCTGCTACTGCAACTAGTCAAAGTCAACAAAATAATAAAATTTACAATGACATAAATATAACAAACACACGTACAATCATAGCCAAAAAATTATTAGAATCTAAACAGGTAAATCCAAATCTCTGTCATCCTGGCTAAATTTTGCTAACATTAATTTCCAAAATTCCACAGCTCATCCCACACTACTACGTTACTATAGAAATCCCAATGGATAATTTAATTAATATTAAAAATGAATTTAATAAATCCTTAGCAAAAGATAAAATAAAATTAACAATAAATGATTTTATTATTAAATCTAGTTCAATAGCATGTACTAAATATAAAGAAATTAATTCATCTTGGATGAATAATTTTATAAGGGAGTAAGTCTTTGGAAAATTTTCTTTTTTCAAATTTTTGAGTTTGAGCAGCTTTGCTCATAACTTGTGCAAAAATTTGGATCATTTTATTTTCAAAACTTGAGCTTAACTTTGAGTTTCAATTTTTGCAAAAAGAGCTCTCTGGGTGAAATTTTTTCTAACTTGAGAGCTTGCTAAAAAAATTTAACTTTTGCAAAACTTGAGCTTGCAGCTTAGTTTTACGTTCTTTTTTCTCCAAAGTTCGTCTTGCTAAGAGTTTAGAAATTCATAAGAGCATGCTCTTTTGGAATTACTGAAAAGAATTTTTTACTGCAAATCTGTAGAGAGCTGCTTCACTCGTTAAAATGATCAAAAAAATTATTTTCTAAACCCTATAGATACCAACAAGTTGACATTTCAATATCAATCAATTCATCCCAACATGGTGGACTAATAAAACCAATAATATTTAATACAAATAAAAAAAGTTTAATTGAAATTAATTCAAATATAGCTGAATTTATAGAAAATAGTAGTGCTGGGAAAATTGGGAAGCCGGACAATGAATTTCAGGTATACAGTTTTTAATTCACAGGGAAAATTCCCACCTTTGCGCAAAGCTATTTTTTTGTTGACTCTAAATTTGTCCATTTCTCTTTCAACAGGCCGAAGGAGCCGGGTCCGGCAGTGACGGCGGCACATTTACAATAACAAATTTAGGATCTTATGGCATTTCATCATTTTCAGCTATAATAAATCCATCACAAAGTTGTATTTTAGCATTGGGAAGTTTGATTGATAAAATTATGATTGGTCAAGATGGGAAGTAAGTAAAGGAAGGAAATTTTTAAGCAAAATTTTTGCACAAAATCTTTGGCCAACTTGACTAATTTCCCTTTCCCCCCCCCCCCCCATCTCTAGACCAACTTCTACAAAAATAATGTATGCAACATTATCATGTGATCATCGTGTTGTTGATGGGGCTACTGCTGCACAATGGTTAAATGTATTTAAAAATTCATTAGTAAATCCTGCTATGATGTTATTGTGATTCATTTTGCTCTGTGTTTGAGAGCAAAGTAGTCAAAATGTCCGTGCTTGGATAATAAAAAAAATTGATAGAGTTTGATCAGTTAAAATGTTTTTGCATGATTTCTTTTAAATTTTTTTTTGTGAAACAGACATTTCAGAAAAGTCTCTATATAAGCTTTAAAAAAATATCATAAGTATGAACAGCCTTTTGGCGGCACTCGGCCCTCGGCCGGCCTTTATCCGACCGTTTTTCTGGTCATCGACCGACCAAACAGCTACTATTTTAGAGCTACACAGAAAGTTTTATCTAGCAAGTGCATCGACTATTAATTTATGTACAATGAATTTTCCAACTCTAGCAAGGGAGACTTCTGAGATGTTCTATGCACCTAATAGTGATATTTTTGGTGTACTCTCAGGCATGCCTGAGTCAGAATTAGTCGAAATTAGATTGTCAAAATCATTTTGGTACAAGTTAGAAATACAATTTTCTGATTTTGGAAATTTTTTGAAAAGTCGTAATGGGGGACCTCAAAAAACTTGACTTTTCCTATGGTTAAAGGCATGGGAATTTCAGCATTTTGCGATTTTTTAAAACTTCAATAAAATAAAGTTGCGAACCAAAACGGTTTTGACGATCTAATTTCGATCAATCCTCACTCAGGCCATGCCAGAGGGTGTATAAAAATTTCACGGTATTAGGTGCTTAGAACACCTCGGAAGTCTCCCTTGTAAGTCTATGCTGACTCATCCGAACAACATTTACAAGAATTGGATATTATTGAAAATATTTACAATTATGAGTTGCATCTGGTGTGGACCCTCATCCCTCACTGTATCTGTGTTTGTAATTGCAAATGAAAAATATAACCACTAATTGCTAGTCGCTAATCAGTAGTTCTAATTCTAATCTCAAATCACTAATGACAGTTTTATTAGTAATTCTAACCCTGCCGCCACGCTAGCACTAGCACTGCCATTAAAAAGTAATTTTTGGGACATTCTGGTGTACAATTTCTAAATTCATTTTTGTTTGGACTAATTTTTGCATTTAAAACAAGTATTGTTGTTATTATATGATATTTAACTTCAAATTTACACTTTGGATACACAACTAACACAACCTCACAATAAGATTTCAGAATTACATTGAACTATAAGTTCTTAAGGACGCAATTACAAGCTTTAACTAACACCAATTATTCAGACTATTTTGCTTTCCTACAATCTAATAGTTTTTCCAAATTTTTCATGTTTGGCAGAGTGGTACAACACCTGCGTTGGATGCATAATTGCATATCGCATAACCAGACTTGGGTCAATTACAATTACAAAATGTAATGGCCTCGTCAGGAAAACGAAGCAAGTAATTGTAATTGTAATTAATTACTTTCGGGAAATGAAGCAAGTAATTGTAATTGATTACAGTGCGGGCTTAGTGTAATTGTAATTGAAAATCAATTACATTTTCAATTACATTGGAAAAATTCATTGGGACAATCCAGAAAAGCTCGAATAGAATCGGACTACGCCGATGCGCGCGAGCGAACCACAGCGCAAATTAGCACGGATTTTCAAATTGAAAAATATGCACGGGTTTGGCATTTGCTTACAACCCCAAGTAACCCTTTCGATCACACTATCAATTATACTTTGCTATAATTCTAAATTTTTAACAACGTGATTTGTTCCCGTCTTCTCAATCAAACATGAGTTCGGATTCGGACGACATTAGTTGTATGCGAAGCTTTTTTCCAAATTTACTCAAAGAGAACTGGAGTGCCCCGAGGAATATACAGTATGTAGAATGTAATTGGAAATCAATTACAATTACGTAATTGTAATTAATTACTTTCTGGATTTGAGGCAAGTAATTGTAATTGCAATTAATTACTTTGGGGATTCCAGGCAAGTAATTGTAATTGTATGTAATTGATTACTTTCAAAATTTGAGACCTGTAATTGTTATTGATTACTTTGCAAAATAAATTAAGTAATTGTAATTGTCATTAATTACATTTTGCAAGTAATTGACCCAAGTCTGTGCATAACGTACATTTTCGGTGGCTATATAGCCGCTCCTCTTGTTTGCCTTTTTCTTATTAAATTCAGTGCTACTGCTAAGATCCCCTTTACAAATTCCAAAGTTGTAGTAGTAAGATTTAATTTCACTTCAATTACTACAACTCAATGAGCTAATTTTGGCGGAATCGCGTTAGTCTTTCGAATTTATTTTCTAAATTCTTTAGTCGAGTTCGAGACTCGCAAGACACAAAAACAAAATTTCGACCCGATTGATTCAAAATGAGTTCAAAAGCCAGTACTTCTAAGTTTAGTACAATGCAGGGCACACATGTAGGAAGATTCCAACACTTGTTGGGCAGCGGAATGTGCAGTGATATCGAGTTGATTATTGGGGAACACAAGGAACGTGTCAAAAGCCACAAAATTATTCTAATGACCGGCTCACCATACTTCAAGAACAAGTTGGAGGCTGACAAAACTATCACACAATTGAGATTCCTTGAAATGAAATTTGACGTATTTTGGAGATTTTTGAAGGTAATGAAAAACTTTCCTGATGAAATCCATTAGAAACATGTGCAAATTGATTTCACAATTTCGCTTTTACTAAATTCTAACAGTTCATGTACACTGGCGAAATGTGTGACGATGTTGAGTATGCCGTTCCTCTTCTGACTCTGGCCGCATTCTTCAAGGTACCTGATTTGGAGGAATTTTGCCAAAAGTTGGTACAAGAGGACAACGGGAAACTAGCCAAGGAAAGCGAAATGGAAATTTCAAATCAAGCAGTGGATGTGGAATCTCGTCAAACGGATGTGTGCAGGTAGGTAGGTCAGGTCGATCTCATTTGTGATTTTTGCAATTTATTAAAGAAATATTTCAAATTATGGAATAAAATTCAGCATTTTTAACATATATTATTACAGTGCAATACAAGGTACACATGTAGGAAGATTCCAACTCTTGTTGAACAGCGGACTGTACAGTGATATCGAGCTAATTATTGGGGAAAACAAGGAACTAGTCAAAAGTCATAAATTAATTTTGATGACCGGTTCACCATATTTTTGGACTAAGCTTCATGGGGACAACACTATCACAGAATTGAGTTTTCCTGATATCAAATTTGACGTATTTTGGAGATTCTTGAAGGTAACGTATACCATATTTCATCCTACAAGTGAGTTGGCCGTAAGGCCGAATTGCTCTAAATCTTTGAAGTGACGAAACGAGCCCTTGCATGATTTGCAGTTTTTATATTCTGGACAAATGTTCATGGAGGTTCAACTTACAAATCCACTCATGAAAGCTGCGGAATATTTTGAAGTCCCTGACCTCGTCCAGCTTTGCAAGGATTTTTTCCAGGCCTCAATTACCGAACAGAATGCGCTTCGAATGTTTCAACAGGCCTTGGGAAATGGGATGAATGACCTTGAAGAAATCGCCTGTCAGGAATTGTGCAGGTCAGTTCGATTCGGTTAGTATTAATTCTATCAGAAATTTCAATTATTCAATCTACGATTCGTGCATATTTTGATATCCTTATCAGGTATGCCTATGAAATTGTTGAGTCCGATGACTTTTTCGCATTGAGCCCTGATTGCCTCGCAGCCATATTGAAGCGCAATGAACTTGTCCTGTACGGCGAAATCCAACTTTTTGAAGCATTGGTCCGGTAAGATAAGTAATTCGCAAACACCAACAAGAATTCATGACAGTAATTTGTATAACGTTGATTTTTTTTGTTTACAACACCCAACAGTTGGTCAGAAGAAGAATGTTGGCGTCAAGATTTGTCAATTTCACCAAAGTCTTGCCGCTCTGTCATGGGAAACCTAGTCAGTTTCATCCGTTTCGATCTCATAAATCCAACCGACTTTTCAACCAAAGTCGCACCAAAAAATATTCTCACGTGGCCGGAGACCGTGCCAATCTTGCTCAACTACAAAAGCCAGAGGTATCTTTTATGTGTTTTCTACAACACCTAGACCTTGACCTGAATA
>JAQGCM010000717.1:0-21257 GCA_034699705.1 Hymenaphorura dentifera
TGAATGCCAACCAATCTGGGAGAGCACAATCTCATGTCCAGAATTCTGTTCGATAGATACGTAATGTATGGTAAGAAAGGAGTTCTGAGTTTTGCCCCCGAGGAATCTACATAGAATTCTCGTGTTCCTTTCCTGGTTTCCAGGAAGATGAACTCCTGGCTGCTCGGAAATTCTGGAGGAAGACGAAATGAACAAGGAATGGAATGGAAGTAGGGCAAGCATCCTGCTCTAGCTCAGACACCCAACGAACGACCCGACCGGAGGAAAGGAACCTCAAATTCCTCATTTTAAGAATGCAAACAGAAACAGCTAGTCTCCTCTTAAATTACCTTGCAAACACATTGAGTGTTCTCTTTCCGCAAATTCTGTCGAATTTCCCTCATTTCGTATTTATATAACTAGCCAATCCTGTTGCAGTCATGAATAAAATATATATTCAAATGTTTCTTGTCATTCAACAACTTTAATCCGAACAACTCTGCCTGCACCGTACGATCCAAACTGCTTGTTACATATAAACAAATAAAAATTAGAATACAATGTAATATGTTTGCTGCTACAAATGCAAGTCTAGAAGTCTTCCAAATTCAGTAAATGCATAAAATTCCTTCAAATCAAATATTTCAAACTGAGCAAGAGCATTCGAATTATAATTTCATTTTGAAATGCATCAAGCGTAAAATAGTAGGTCCCTATGTCCCACCACCAGTACACATGGTCCAGTACACATAATCGCAATCGGATTGGCCGAACCAAAAATTGCCTCGAAAAA
Source organism: Hymenaphorura dentifera (assembly GCA_034699705.1). Lineage (NCBI taxonomy): Eukaryota > Metazoa > Arthropoda > Collembola > Poduromorpha > Onychiuridae > Hymenaphorura > Hymenaphorura dentifera. The sequence continues at coordinate 773 of JAQGCM010000717.1, forward strand.
AATCTCGTCAAATCTGGAAACTAAAAATACTATCTCAATGTCGGCACGACGCCGCGACAGAGAGCAAGGATACGGATACGGAACAGCTTTTCCAATTACCTAAGCAGCACAATTTAAAAATTAAATTCATCAAAATTATACGTATACGTCGTGGAATCTCTCACGGCCATTAAAACGATTAGAAATTTTATGTCTTTCGCTGTACCGATATTCGTTATTAAGTGAAGACAAACATGATGGAGCAGCTGAAGCAGGCAATATAAAAATTAAAGAGTTTTCTGAGAGTTCAAGTCATAAAAGATTTTTAATAGTTTGGCAAGTTTGGCTCTGGTTAGTGAAAACAACATCAACTCGAGAGTACCACGTTCGTTATGTTATGTAACGTTCATATCTTTCTTTTTTTAAATACTGAACAAGACGGACTGCCGGGCAGAACCGGCGTGCTTGCCTGGTCTATGTAGTATTTATCCTCGCCTTCCTTCACTCCAACAATAAAAGAATGGATGGACCATTTCTCAGCTGCTCATAAAGCCGACAGAGAATAATTGACGCGAATAAATAAAATGGAAGAGTGAGAAAAAAAATATGAACGCAAGAAAAGCTTGCAAAAAAAATTTGGGAACCACTATTATCACGTCAACGTGGCCCAGCAGCAGCAAGAGCAAGAGCAAAACCTAGTAGAACAGAACTGGGAAGCACGAAACGAACTGCGAACTGTGCGAACTGCCATGAAATGAATGTCGTCGGCATGCAAAGAAAAATGAATACAAGAATCTTTTTCATGGATGAAAAAAGATCCAAGTGCCAAAGTGCCAATGCACTCTTACTCTTCAAAGATTCGAGCATGCCGAGTGCCGAGGAGCGAGGAGAAGGTTCCCCGAAAAAAATTAATGAACTTTACTACTCACTCAAGACCTCGGCAGAAATTTGAATATTTTGAATTTTGCAAACCATGTCGCGAATTTTGGTTAGAGAGTTGACGAAATAAAAATCCCATCATTTTCTGAGGCAATTCTTCAGGGAAATTTCGCGACATCATGATCATGTCATGTCATGATTGGAGACAGTCAAATACAGAACACATTTCGCATAATAGAATTCGAGCTGGGCTCAAGATCTAGATTTTTTACTCAACGATTCAAATTAAGATTCAACCAATCAACTCAATCAAGTCTCATCTCATCCAATTTCTTGTCAAACAATCTTCACTTTTTTTTTATTTCTCTGGGGAGATTATATGAAGAGATTTCCAATTCAGAAAATTCAGACTTTTTGTTTTAATCCCGAAAAATTGGGGCGCGAGTTGAGTTGAGTTCAGTTCAGAGTTTGACAAGAAGACAAATAAAATGTGCCATCCCATCATTCATGCATGTCAACATGCAATCACAAATAAATACAAAGTTTCTAGGCGATAGCAAATCTTTAGTGCATTAGAGGTAGTAAGATTGTGTCTCTAACCTAATTCAAGTCACGATTTGCTTGATTCGTGATTGCAAACATGCCAGCCAGGAAAATAGTTCTTTTCAAAGTAAGTGGAAAAGTTTTTGGCAATGAAATTTTCGGGCAAAAGATTACTTCATAATCCTGTATAATCTCCAACTCGATTCCTCCGCGTGTAACTAACTGAACTTAATTATCGGCTGCTTCCTATGAGCAGAACAAAAAACCCAGACCCGGCCTGGCAAAATTTGTTCAATCGATCAGAGTGACCAAGCGCCAAGGACAAAGGCTTTTGGTCATTTACTAAAGATTGCAATCAAATCAGCCCAAATTTCCGCCAGCTACGTACCTACAAAGACAACGTGAACCCGCAGGTCAGCATGAACAAACTAAGCTTACCAAAACCGTATGACTAATTAACACACGATTTTGCAAACAAACAGGTCATTGTTTGGTCATTGTTGTTTTCAACAATGAATCTGGCCAGCTCGCTGTACAAATTAAGTAGGGCAACAATCGCTCAAACTATTCAACACAAAAAAAATCAAAAAAATCCAAACCTTGACCACAATCAAACTCTTCAGAGTCTTCAGAATATCATCATGACGACAATTAATCTAATTTTTCATCTCTCTCGGACGAATGCAGAGCTGACTAGTCTAGTGTTCAACCCACTACACTACGACTGCGACCTGACACGTTTGAAATGAATTCCTGTCAAATCTTGTCAAAATATGTGGCTGTGGCTAGGTATCTAATTACCGTTTTTTATGCTCTGCTCTGCTTTCATCCACCCACCTCCATACCCATAGCCTAGCCCAGCCACTAACCATTAACCATCAACCAAAGAATGGTAATAAATGGTTACCTTTTAACTCTGCCTTACATGCACCTATTATTCTTATCCTCTTGTCTCTTGTGCTCTAAAAATAGAAATTTAGCAGCTATTCTTCATCTTCTCAAAAGACACAAATCATTACGTACACGAGTTTTGTGAGGGGAACAAAAGATTCCCACACAGACAGACTCACGAAAGGACAGGAAGTCACAACCACGTCTTAAGATCTCAATCTCAGGCAGTTGCAGTTTGCAGTAATCTTAGCCAAAAAAACTATAAGATCTCGAAATTTGCTTGCAAAGCATTGCTTAGCTTATGTGCATACACGAGTGTGGGAAGTAAGTACGTAAATGAATGAAAATGGCATCAGCAATGGCATAATATGAGTAATTATTACGACTTAATTAGGTCTGTCATCTTCTTCATTTACGAGACAACACAATACAACAATGCAATGCGAAATATGTACGTACTTGAAGAGAACAACAGTACAGCAAACAGCACAGCCCAAGCACTTTAGTCGTCTCCTTGAGTGAGTTCTAGTGTCATAACAACTCATTCTTTCTTCTCTGCTACAGCTGCTGCTCTTTTATCCCACAATTTTTTATATTCTGCAATGGATCGCTGAGTCCTAGTCTTAGTCTTGTGAATCATTCAATGCCATGGAGGGCAAGCAATAGCAACAATGTGACTCCAGCTAATGCAGTGAGAAAAAATTCGTAGACCATCATCATGATCAAGATCAGGACTCAAATCAAAGTCAAAGACAACCAAGAAGATCAAGACCAAGACTCAAAGATCACAAATGAAGGAAGAAAGACCAAGCAGAAGTTTAAGAGAGACTAGAGACTAGGTAGGAAATGAATCAGGAGATGGCGAGAATTGAATTGTTTTTGTGCCAGTGGTGGTGTGGTTGAGTGGCAGTGGTTGGAAAAGTAATATTAAACATTTTACACTAAGGACTACGACTACGTACGAGAGAAATTCCGTTTCTATCTCGTTGTAATCAAAACTCAAAACATAACATACGTAGAAAAATGAAAGTGGAGGGATTTATTGAATCATCTGGGCATTGGGCATGGCAAAATCTTGTATTGTTGTTCGTTCGTGATTATTAGTCATACTTACGTATTACGTTACGTTACAATTTTACAACCCACAATCATAACTTCATGCTGAATGTCGATGCGATCGTAGCAACAGCAAGATGAGTCATTCTATACACATCGATCTTTACATCTCTTACCGCGTGTAGTGCCAACTCTTCCAACTTGATTCCAATCAATTTATTGTTTACATAATTTCTGCAACGATGCAAAATTCGCCAACGAAACCAACGGGTTTTACTACTACTGGTTTAAGGAAATGCTCTCCAGGTGGCCTAAGGATCTAAAGATCGCCAATATTTCAAAAATGTGTTGGGCATGACCCCTGCATGTCCAGTCCTGCCGTGTTTGCAATATTTTGCCAAAAATGGCAGTGCAATGTGCACATGTACGGAATCAGGAATCTAAACTGTTTCTTCTGCTCATCTCCGGACTCCGGAGTCCATATTCGCAGCTTTGCTTATCGTATAATTGAATGTGACTTGATTTATCCTGACACGTATATGTATTCTTTATTGCATATAGCATCATATGGATCCGCACTATATGAATATGAATCATTTTCATCTCATATGGCTCCTGCACCCCATACACCTCATGCTGTGCAATCAAAATGAACGGGGGAGGGATGGACTAAACTGACATTTGACATTATGATTTAGCTTAGCAATGGTGGTCGTGGTCACATTTGTCGCAAACAGTAGAAATAAGTCCGTTTTGTCTTCAATTTGATTTCAATCCAGACCAGACCAGGACTTTGTAGATCAAAGCTTCCCACGATCAAGCCTTACATATTTTTGACACTTTTGTCTGTCCATATGCGATATTTAACGCGCATTGATGCATCATGATTCTATTTCTTTCTTAAACTAAGGCCAAAGGCTAATTCATATTCTGAAATAATTCAAATATTACTTAAAATGTGGGAGGGACAGCACAGGAAGGAAGGAAGACAATTTTCTTTTCAAATAAGAAATCCGAAGCGGTGGTAAATGATACGGAAATAATTTTTGGATGAGCTGATTGAAAAAAAATCCTTGGGAAAAGTTCTCATGGCTCTTTGCCCTCTGACTAGCTCTGACTGACGAAGAGTGAGTGGCAGTGGCAGGGCATCCAGAGGCAAAGGCAGCAGCTGAGGGAGCATCAGCCTCAAAACTCAAAAGAACGAGCAATAATGATTTTGATTTTGAAGTCGAAGTGAAGTTTGTAATTCGTTTTTTTTTCTAGCAAAAGGAACAGTCGTCGGATGCTTGCAATTGCAATGCAATGCAATCTCATCCGTCTCCGTGTGTGAAAGAGGAGTTGGCCGGTCTGTAAAGTAAATTGTAATTTTGCAATAATGGGAATTGCACAACGTGTATGTACATAAAAGGCATTGGCAATGGCAATGGCTACGGCTACGGTACGGAGAACGGGTCCGACCGAGCTTCATTTTCATTTTGACAAACACCAACCAATACCTACCCAGTTTGCACTATTTGCACAGTGCTGCAACAATTACTACACAATGCAAACAGAATTACGTCTGAATTACGTCATCTCCTCCGTCTTCGTGCCACCTCCGAATTCCGAATTAGTCTGGCAAAAGAAACCTTGAGGAGGGAAATCCCTGGAGAAACTCTTCTGAAGACGCTCGCGTACTTGCTTCATCTTGTTAATTTAAATTGGCTCAATAGAATAGAAGAATGTTGAGCAAATACAGATGTGAAATCACGTCTATCACGTGAAAGGCTACCACCACATTGATGGCGACAAGATGCTTGTTTGCTGAATTGCTGATGTACAACAAAATACCTGCGTTATTGGCGCCGTTCGACATTAGAGTTAGAGAGAAACACATTTGCAAATAAATTTTACATTGGAACACAACAACCAATCACCGAACCACCCCCTAACTCAAAATCCTAAAGCTCGAAATGCACACCTAAGGAAAATTCATTAGGTGATTTCTTTATCACCGATTCCCACTTGCAGCAAACAGTTGTAGGAATTTCATAACTGCTTCGGTTTGATAACGGGTATTAGAATTTTAGACGAATTTAGTCGCCAGGTTTCGTTTTAATTTTCAAGGTAAAAGTCTGCTGTGCAGTGCAGTGCATTTAGAAGACATGAGGAGAAGACCAGGACTGGATAAGATTGATGTAGTCTTTTCCATGCAATGCAGAATATAAAGTAGTGCACCATTAGAACTTTTAAGAGCCCGAAATCGAAGGAATACAGAAATAGTTGAAACTTTGCCAAATTAATGTAGAAAAACATTCAAGTGTGCATCAGGCATCAGGTTGGAATTTCTATAGAATCCACTTGAAGAACCGAAAAAAACGCCAAAAAATCAAGTCTAGCAGAAGCAGCAGCGGGAACAGACCACATTGTGGATTTACGAAATAGTCGCATTCTAGAATCAGAATCTCCCAACAAAATGCTTGCTTGCTTCTTGCAATTGCAAAGCATCCTCCCTCATTTTCGCCATTCCCATTTCCCATCCACTTCACTTACACAACAAACAGAATGCATGCAATGCAATGCATGAAATGAAAACATCCCTTTCGTCACACTTCAATGACTACTCAACCGTAAATACTAAAAGCAAAGTTGAGTTAACCCATCCCCAATGTTGATTTAAGGGCTCGTCGGGAACTACTAGTGCTACTGCTACACATATTTCTCAAATCGTCAAATCCTTAGAATCCAACTTCTCAGGCAGACGATACTCAACTCAGACTCAAGACTCTGCCTTCTGGAGACTAGAGGCCAATTAGTAACTCGATTTCGCAACTAAACGTCTAATTAGCGGCAGCGGTGGAGGGAGCACACGTAACTCGCCACTCATTTCATATTCGTCTTAAAGTGTTTTGATTCCTTGGAATTATTTCGGATCTCATTCTCGACTCATTTCTCATCTTGGGAATATGGTCTAATCAATTAGCACGAACGAACATGAACTGAACTATGTATTCACGCAAATCACGCAAGCATTGCATGGTTTCCAGAATTCCAGAACTAGATTTGATTTTACCTGTGAACCATCTCATCTCAATTAGTCGTCTTAGAATTAAGAAAGGGCAAAGGCTATCCCTCTCTGAAAATATTTCATCTTAGAAATCCAAGTAAGTACTTAGTAGAAGCAGAAGTCAAACAAAAACAAAATCCAACTTGCCAAGCCATCAACTCCTCAACTCACTCCACTCACGTCGACGTCCAACAACGACCCATCTAGTTAATGTGTTTAGAATTGTAGGATTGGTGAGTAAGCAATAAAGAGCTTGCTTGCTTCTGCTTCGGAATTTTTATATCTTTTGCTGACAAGCACTAAGGCGATTCAAGAATTCCAATCTATCCAATGTAGTTCTCACTCTGAATCCAAAATAAAAATCGTAAAAGAGTCGAGCTTTATGTATTGCAATTGCAGTGCTCAGTGCTCGGCATACCTGTGCAAAGCGTCGCACAAGATCCATGCTTGCTTTCTTTCTAACCCTGCCATTGCCAACCCTGCCTGACCTCGACCTCACCAAGCCAAGGCTGTGAAAGTCAAGAAATGACGGAGAAAAAAAATTCTTTTCACCAGGCAGCGCAGAATGAGAAGAGAAAGCAAATTTCCCAGCAGCACCAGCATCCTTTTTAATTTCATTTCTTTTATTGAACACCTACGCTTTCCTACGCTCCTTCCTTTCCTTTCCTAGATCTTAAAAACTGTCTTGCATTACATTGAATTGAGCATCTTCCTCTCCCTAGATTTTTTCTATCTACGTACGTCGCGTCGCCAACTTTCATAAAGTCGGCGAAACGACGGCGCGTAAATCCTTAGGAAAGTAACTGTACACTCTACATCGCTCAATGTAAGTCGAAAAAAATACAAATAGACAGAGATGATCCATCTTCATACGTTGGATAATATACATGATGCAAGGCAATCCAAATTTCAAGTACTACGAGACACTCAAGACGAATTCAATATAAAATGCCAAATGCCTGAGATAAAAATCTTGCATGATGTCCCCTCATACCTATACGCAGATTTGAGATCAACAGCAAATATTCTTGGAACCGGTGCCTTCTTAACTCTTTAACACACTTCTCCAGACTTTATTGCAAAAAAATTATTAAGTATCAAGACTACGAGACTACGACTGTCATAAATTTTAAGATCCTACCAGCCTCAGTACCTTGAGCCAAAAGCTTCACAAAATAAAATGGCAAATGAAAAAGAATCCTTCCGTGGATCGGCCTTGCCTCAATCAGGAAATCATTTTAGCAACTTTGAACTGAATCTAAAAATAACGAAACAATTAGCCAGCCTATTGGTGGTGGGTGACGATTTACAAAAAGGCGACCAATTTGTTTACCACATTCCAAGGGGAAATTTAATTTTAAACTCGTCGACCTTTGCAATTTGCACTGCAGAGAATTTAATTAACAAACAATCAACCGACGAGCTAAATTATCTCTTCGCACTTGATTGAGATGTAAACACCAACAGTGACATCAACAGTGCTGAATGCCGAATGCGGTGCAATGCAATTTACTTCTTAATGAATTGAATGGCTATTTAATACGTCCAAATTGAGAATGAGGACTCGGAATGTCGGAATCCTTGTCAAGGTTGGTTCAAATTTTCAACTCAGCTGCTCTGCTGCTCTCTGGAATCTGGAACTAACTTTATCATTTCCTGGATAAATTGAATCCAAAGGCCTAAGGACTTTCAGCCAAATTGCGTATAGAGAGAAATTGATTTTGCGACATCTCAAGTTTAAAAGACCCATAAAACTGCCGATACCTCCTCCAATGCATGCACCTCCAAGACGCAATATGCCTAGTCTAGCATCAAAATGACAAAAATTTGCGTATGGGGATAAGCGGCTTCAGTGCGATTTGCGAATTTGTAATTTTGGCTACTCTACCCCGCCACACAACCAAACTAAATTCCTAACAGTACCTTGCTCAGAATGAATCACGACAAACAAAGTGACAATTAGCAAACCTACTTGTCACACCTGCTCTGTCTGTATTTACACAGAAGTTAGCAGCTTTTCAACATCTCAAATTCCAAAAACCAACAAATTTACAGTTCCTAACGTGCCAATGTTCATTCCTACTTCTCTAGCTTCTGCATTCGCACTCTATTGACTTTTAAACTATGTGCTAGTTTCTTTGACCCGAACCGAACAGTTTGAGCAGGAGTAGCTGAATAGTTAGCTCAAGCTCAAGCATATTTCAAATTCAATACGCATACATTATGCAGAATACGTGCCATTGCATCATAATTCTTGCATGACTCTGATTGACCTACTCCCGTCCATCTAAAGAGAAGGATTCATAACCCAACGAACCAACCATCAAAACTTTGTTTTTAGGCATCGCTCTGGCTCAGGGCTCAGTTGTTACATAAGTAAATGTATGCATGTATTTAACTAAGTAGTCTAAATCAATTCGCAAAATGTTTGGGGCAACAACAAGATGAGGACTCAAATTATGCTTAGGCCTAGCCCAGCCCGGCCCAAAAAAAAACGGGTTACCATCCTGCCATGCCATCCTAGTCAACAAAATGCTAGCCAAAACAAACTGAGGATGTTGAATAGGAAATATATCACATTTCACACTTACTACAAACTCCACATCACCCAGCCCATATTCATACTCGCACTCGTATACTCAAACTCAGCTCGGCTAAGTTTATTTGAATAACCCAAACCCAAGCCAACCAAACCAATCAACTACACAAATAGCACGATTCATCACTCTCAACTCCAACTCCTGCATGGGCTCCTCTTACTACAAACTACGTGCTACTAGTTGATTCAAGAAATCTTATGTTCTTATGGAAAACGAAATTAGATTGAAATGACGTGTGAAATGGATTTTACAATCTGGAAAGACTTTTAGAGCAATTAAGTGCTCCCAATGTACCCATGTGCCAATGAAATCATAGTAAAAATTATCTGGTGTCAGTTGGATCGTTAAATCTGCAATCATTTCAGATCCGATCAAAACAGGCTTAAGTTGTTATACTTGGCTTGGAAAGAATTGAGATCAGACTATACTGAGGATCAAAGGACTTAATTTGCTGTGCTCATTGTGCTGTGTCTGTATCCTAGGCTACACATACTGCAAATGCTGCTAGGAAAATCCGCAGAGTCCGTAATGACGCGAACGCGAAACAGCGAAGATTTTAGATTTGCAATTTGGTAGGTATTTTTTTTATAATCATGCGCCGCAGTGGCCGCAGTACAAAAAGCACTTGGCCTAATCAGGCAGGATAAACCATGACCAGCCTTCACTTGCAATTGCAAATTGCCATCGTAATTGGAAAACTTAAAAACAAGTTTAAATTGCCGCGTTTGTGTAAATTTCCTCCAAACACGTCAAAATATCAAAAGAAGAACATCAAGATGCTCAACCAGCTTGTAGCAAACAAAACTCAGGACACGATTCACGAACTTCTTGACAGAGTAGACATGTAGATATCATAGACAGTTACTTGTTAGTTGCATGTTTTGCTGCACTTCAATTTGAGCTCGAAAAAAGAGCTTAATGTTTGCTGCTGATCCTAAGTCTGCCAACGTGAGCATAAACCTAGTCGTTTTTGCAATATTTGCACAAAACGAAACGTACAAGTCACGCCAAGCCAAGCCAAACTAAAATGAAGCATGAATTCCAATTTAGTTCGCCCAATAAATGCGTGAAGAATTTGATCTCGAATTCTACTTCCAAAAGTGCAAGGAATGCAACTAAATAGATTTTTCCAAGAATAAGGTCAACCCTTCACGCCCTCTTTTCACTGCAATTGCAGTAGCACAGTGGGAGCAATAAAGTGCACCTACTCCAAATTAAATTGAGCCGTGGTTCTTAGTTTCTTAGTACTCCCTGCTCACCTATACTTCGCTTCATTCAGCACGCCACAGCATAATTCATAGCAACCAGGATTGCAAATCGAAAATTCAAATTCATGTAGCATGCAGAGCAAGAGCTCAACAGCTCTAGCATTTTCTAGAGCATAGCAAGCCGAAACCCGTATGCCACTTTCCCTAAGAAACGGAACCGAAATACCCGAAAAACCAAGCATTCCATTTCTTACTGCCTCGAGTTATCGCTTCCTCATATTTCAAAAAAAATTACCTAACCTAGCTCAAGAGCTCAACCAAACTACTAGATATTACTTCCTGACAAGATCCGGGCAGACCGGGTACCGGTAATGCTCCAGAAACTAGAAACTAATGTGACACCACAGACACGAATATCACAAAGCGGAAAAAACACCGGTTTCTTTTTGTAAAAGACAATTTCAATAGTTTAAAATCGGCAGGATAAGCCTTGTTATGGCCTCAATCTAAATTTTCTGAATATCCAACAGCAAACTAAAACTTCGCAGGATATAGCAATAGCAATTCGCAAATTCGCAATGCCAGCCATCGCATAAATTGCATTGCAATCCACGGTTGGTAGTTGGCGGCGTAAGTTATGTTGAAACGAGTCGAGTGGCGGCTGGTAGCTGGTGGCTCTGGTCCTCCAGAGTCCAGACTAGCTAAGCTACTCTAGCTAAAAGTGATGATGATCTCACCTCATTCTCTCGCTGTGCTGTGAATTGTGAGTGAAATGAGTGAATTGAAGAGGAAATAAATATTTAGCTATCTCGCTCTCAGCCAGAGCCAGCCAGCCTTTTGCCTCTACTCTAGAAACATACCAACAAAACAACAACGAAGCTCTAGCTCTAACGTAACGTACAATTAATAGGACTACTCATTCCTTGCATGCCTATCTGAACATGTAGTTTGTAGTGAATGATTGAAATCACATCACATCATACATATCGCATCACATGTTTCCCTTGCCTTGCCTTGCCATGCCGAGAAACAAATTTATCAGAAAACTTTTTGCAAAACTAGGCTACCCGCAACGGCAGCAGCGGCGCCTGGCCTGACCTGACTATGTTTGAGAAGACTCAGTCAGAGATGACGTAAAATTTGGCTTCAGGTTGTACGTACACCAGCTATCACCAGCCTTTCAATTTTGTTCTAACTCTAACCATGATGTAATTTGAAGTCAAGTAAATCTCTGCTAAAACTAGCCTTGCCTTTAGCAACCTACAATTTTTTTCCGTTAGCCATGCCAAGCCACGTCCGACGTCCATACAGAATGGAGTAAAATATTGCACTTGGTGAGGTTCTATTTACTCTTACTCTCAGAAGAGATATCGACAGATAAAACTAGCACCCACCCAGTGCAGTATCCTAAATTCTAATTATGCCAAATGCCACTGTGGATGTGGAACGAGTAGTCACTTTTAGATAAGACCTTCAATTTTAGAACAGCGACTGCACTGCAGCAACCTGCAATTCATTTAAAATCTGTCCATATGAGCAGAAACCATTTCTTCATCAAACCCAAACCGGTTCCGCATTTTTTCTTTTGCTCAACTCATCTCTGAAAGTGTAATGTGGTGCGAGCGAATTCTTAAGAAATAGATGCGATACGAAGCTGATGTGACGTTGAACGCATTTCTAATTTCAATTTCAACGTTCTAAGCTGGCCATGGTTTTGAAATCAAAGTCTTTTATCATACTTTGAAGTCGAGTCAAAATTAAAATTAGATCATGATCAAACTGAACAGTGAACACATCGATAGAATGATAATCAAGCTGGATCAATCCAAGCCCAAGCCCAATGCCCTAATAAATCTTCTCTTCTAGCAGAGTAGGTGCGCAAGTATTTTAGCAGAATTTCTTTGCACCGAATTCGAAGCTGCATGCAATAACTTTAATGGCCCCTCAATTATCGAAGAAAGTGTTAGATTGAGAGCATAAGTCATAATTAAAGTTACAAATAACAATAATTACACTACACGTCTGGCTCTTGTCAATTGCTTATGTAATCGCAATCGCAATGATGGCGCCTTTATACAATGCAGCGTACTAAGCAGAACGGACTAAAAAACAAATGTGCAATGGATGTGCTGTGCTATGCTCAAGGTTGGAATTCCAAGAACACCAATCAATGCTGAAAAGCTGAAAGAGTTGAACTCGAAACTTTAGTAGTACTTTTGTGAATAAAAAACTCATTTTTTTGTGTTAGTTTTATTTAATCACGAATCAAAATCGAGAAGCAAGTGCCTGCGATTGCCATGCTTGTCATTCTTAGAAAGAAGGAACAGACCAACAATACAAAAATGAATAAATGTGCAACTGATTCAAAGTTATTGAAAAATTGTCAGAGTCATGCACATGCACATTGCACTGCACGGAATTGGAAGGTGTTGGACTCTTTTGGAATGCAGAAGATGCAGAGTGCCGGTTCAAAATACAAAATGCAAATTCTAAAATGAAATGGGCACACCACACACACACTGCATTTTGCATTTGACAAGTCCATATCCCTATCACCAGTCAGTCGTCGTTAGATTTTACAATTCACTGTTAAACAAATAACATTCTAGAGTAGTAGTCTAACAGTCTAAAGTCTACCTCACCTGCAAAAATGAAATTGTAAAATCTGTTGAAGCATGGAAAGTTTAAAGAGTACAAGTACAAGTACAAATAATAAAACATGGATACTTGGATACATAGTTAGTACATTTTTGCTTTAGCTTTTTAGCATTGGCTCGTTGAAAGTTAATGTGTTAATTTCAAATATGCTCACACATGTTGTTCCCATTTTCCTGTAGTCAGAATTTGGGCAGCCAGACAAACCAAACCAATGCAATACCACCACACCTATTTCCTGTCTCTTTTCATATTACTTCATTATTGCATTTTCCATTTGCAATTTACAATTTGCTGCCTGCCCCTGCTCTTCTTCCTTTCACTCTTGGAATTGCAAATGCTGTAATGATTTTTATGTTTTCATTCTTTTCATACATATTTGCATTTTGCGTGGACAAAGTGCACACAGCAACAGCACAGCACACAGTGCTGCAACTGCTGCACTTTGAAAAGAAAACTTGGCACCACTACCACACATTTAATACATACTCGACATTTTTAGCAATTTATCATTGCCCACTAACTACTCAAAAACTTACCAAACGAGATACAACTTATAACAAGTACAAGACTAGAACACTAGAAGACTTCTTTTTGACTTTCAATAGATTGAATAATAACACAAATACATGTATTTTGTATGTATGTAGACAAATTCCAATACGTGCATGCATTATGTAGCCTGCCTAAGTTGCTCTTGCTCTTTCTTTGCTTTTGCTTTTGTTTTTACTTTTACCAACCAGGGGCGATAATTAACAATAAATTAAAGGTGCATTGCATGTTGTTGATTGGAAATTAATAATTTGGAGCCCAGGTAGGCACAAGTACAAGGAGGAATTCGATGACATAAGTTAGCCTGCAGCATTTTAATTAAGATTGGAGTGCAGTGCAGTGCAACCAGAGACCGAGAGGTGAATATGATACGAACAATTACACCTTAAATTTACTTGTTTTTCGACCTAAAATGCCAGCAGACCATAAAGTATGTGTTTCGTATTTGGTGTTGTGCTGACGCAAGTAGTCATTTTCAAGAATGTATGTAAATCTGATACCTATAGGTAGTCAGGTAATTAATTTGAAGCAGCACAGCACAAGTACCCGGTTCTGTCATTCTGTGCTTGGGAGCTTGCTTGCTTGGATTGGATTTGATACATAGTTAAGTTTGCTCAATCGTGTTAATGAGAAACGGGAACGGGAGACCTTCATCTTTTCTAGAATTTATTTTCTTTTGTCAGGATTTAGTAATCTAATCCTTCATCCCATCCATAATCCTAGCCGGTTATCCGTTGCCGTTAGTCTCACTCTTGCTATAGATATCATCCTACGGAATCTAATCCCAAGGTGACCTTTCCAAAATCGGATCCAATCTAATCTAGTCTACTACTACCTTGAATAGATCCGATCCTCCACGTCTCGGCCTTCACCAACAACTAAAGTAAGACTACCCGCTTTCGGGTTTCATTGGATCGTGCCTGATTACCCATGTATTTGATGTGTTATTCAAAATGGTGATAGCGAATATTATATCGGGTAGTCTTAGTCTTTAGCCAAGTCAAGTGAAGTGAAATGAATACCAGCCAAGCCAGGTAGGACTCACAGACTTCGTACGAGGTACGTCACACCTGACCCGCCTCTTGCTTCACTCTGAAAATACCTAGAAATATGTAATAGGTAAGGCGGGTAGAATGGCAGAGAGCAATTACTGGAAATGATTTCCACTCTACCCAGCTAATTATTAAAGAGAACGTCTTTGGTGACATTTACAATTTGCCTAGTTTGCCTAGTTTGGCAATTCTGATATTCTGACTCACTGATTCATGATTCTGCACAAGTAAAAGGATCAGGTTTCCCTATGAAAACAAATACGACCGACGGACCGACCTGACGACCAATTAAATTTGCATCTGCAGCAGTAGGAAACATAACACCTAGAGCAGCAAGCAATCAAAAATTTTAGTTCTTTCTTTAACCTAGGCTAGGTCTTGGTTTCTCCATAACTACAACTGTGAACGGCATGATTTAATTAACTTTAATTTAATACGTGCTACTCGTCCTTGAATTGCAAATAAATGCACCCACTTCCTCAACTCTTAACGTTTGAACCAGATGATGTGCAATAGGCAAAATGTAATTCTAAATCCAATTCAATTCTGTTTTACGACCACGAGGCAAAGGCAGTGCGCTGGAGGCTGGGCTATGGCAATCCCATCCCATCCCATCTCAGCACACACAAATAGATTAATTTAAATTTTTACTACTTTTCGTACAACTAACTTCACTAACCCTAGCATTACAACTACAACTTCACACATTTCAATTTGCATTTGATTGCAAGATTGCATTGCGTACCAGTCATCTCCACCAAACCTGAATGAATGTATGAATGAACCAGCCAGCGAGCAGAATGTTAGTTCCAATCTCGTCAATCCCATCTCGATTGTCTACTAATATAGTCAATTTCCAACAAATAGCAACAATTAACTCACCCATTTCTTTTGAGTACAACCAATTGTCCGGGTAGATTAGTTTTGCCGGGTCGGGTCGGGACTTCCAACTTCGGGTGACTAACGGCAACAGTCCGCCAAGCCTGCCTGGTCACTGGTGCCCGGATTCTTCAATTTATTCTTCTCACTAACTGTCCTCAACAATCAGTCAAAAAACTACCAAATTAATTCACTGTTGAAAAGATGTTCTCCCGTCCGTCCGTCAGTCCCGGGGGCACTGGGAATCCCCAAAAATACAAAAAAACACTCTCACTTTCGTCCACATTCACTCCCGAGTCCGTCTGCAGTAGCAGTCAGTAGTATTGTCTTTATCCAAAACCAATGCAGCAAAATGCAATGTTAGCGTAGATTGTAGATTACCCGGGGCCGGTTTTAGTGGGAGGGTGGGTTCGACTCGGTTCTTTTACATGTCTTACACGAACCCGACAAATAAATTCAGTCCAAATCCCAACAACAACAATTAGCAGCACTTTTAGCAGCTCAAGATTACATAATAAGTTTTATTTTCGCCACTTGCTTGGCTTGCTTGAATGCAGGCAGGCAGGGGAAGTGCCGTGCCGTGCGGTGCGGTGCGGTAGGTTTTGTTGTTTTGAGGGAATTGTTGTTGCAGTAGACGCTTTTCCAGCTCCAGCCATGCATGCATGGAATGGAACAAATTGAACGGATTTGACACGACGACTTAATTTTTAAGAAATAATGCAAATGTTGATCAAAACAAAACTTAAAAAAAAAAGAAAAGAAATTGTTTTGTTGCTAAAAAATTTAATTGTTGTGCGAGTGTGAAGACTGAAGAGGAGCAGCTGAGTGCGGTGGTGAGTTGAGCCGAGTGCTCAGTCTCTCAATGCTTGTTTCAGTGCTGCTCGCTGCTGCTCACTCATTCAGAGTTAGAGTTTTAGAGGTCTTGAGAGCACAAATTGCAGTCAGTCTGCCTGTGCAATCTGCAATGCAAAACTAACGTAACGTAACGCGTAACGTTGAATGGGTAGGACGTAGGAAGAAGGGGGACTCAGATGCTCAAATTCCATGCAGAATGCAGCAGACTCAGATGTGAAAATTCTATTGATATGGATGTGGATGTGGGATCAGCTCGACTCAGCTTCCACTAGGAGTACGACTACTCAACAACATTCAACAGAAATCAGAAATCGCATGGCAAAAATGCATTGGGAAAAAATGCAGAGGCTGAGCTCCAATGCAAGAGCACTTCACAATATTTCACAAATCCTCATGCGCAGAAGTAAACCTGGCCACGCCCGTCGGCGTGGCTAGGTTTTATAGCCCGAGGCACAGACTTGGTACGAGTGCGCATGTGTAGCGTTGTGTGTCGTTTTTATGTGAGCATGCGCTGAGGAGGTATTGGCCCTGCAATGCCCATGCGATTCGACGTATGCGCCTGGGCAAGGTATTACTTAGCCTTAGCTAAGGGTACGTAGTACCTTGCCCCGCCCTGCGTGGGCAGGACAAGGTATGGCAGAAAGTCCCTGGGGACGCGATATTGAATATAGCATTTTGCTGCAATGAACGCAAAAATAAAATGCAAGTCTTTACAATGTGATCAACAATCTAACAATTTTTGCTAACCTAACCAGAGTAGTGCTAAACTCCATACACTGTCTATAATGGACCCTGGGATACCTAAGAAGGCTTGAGCTTGAGGTTTACCTAATCAATCTACACGCACTCGTGTCCTAGATTATTCAAAGCTTAGGTCATCGAAAAGATTGGCACGTTGTTCAGCTTAAGTGAGCGAGATGTTAGAATTCTGAAAGTTGTGTTGTTCGTTTTTTTCAAAATCTTTAAAATGCCCGATGACCCGAAAATCTGTCTCGTTGAAGGGGTTTGCTTGCTTGGCCGAGGTTATCATTGTGCAATAAAATCCATATTGTAAGTATTTTTGCCATACATGCAGTTTTAAATGATTTGAGTGGGCGTTGCGTGGGAGTATTGTTAGGTGTTGGAGCACTTTGGGTGGGCCCTCACCTCTGTTGATACTTATGGGAGAATAGAATAGAAATCCAATCCAAAAAAACCCCTTTCGCCTTTCAACTCTCTCTCATTCTGCTTCTGGTGCTCTCATCCACATTCCAACTCCAAACACATGGGCACGGCTAATGCCTGGGCGCACTCACTTCAGCACATCACCTGTTAACGCAATCACTCAAAAATCTATAGATTTGCAAATTGCTATCTTACGTAATAATGAGAATCAGGTTGCAAGAAAAATTTGAAATGTAATTCAAGCAACAATACATCCAAAGTAGGGCACGATGCTTAGTGCTGGATACTTGCAATTGGATTCGAGATCCTTGCTAGGAAATTCCCTTGCGTGCCAGCCAAACGGACTAGAATCATGTCGAGATTACAGCAGAACATGTCTAAAATCTATTTTTTGAAAAAAATCACTCCAATCGAATCCTCCAAATTTTGTTGAGATTGATCGGATTTTGCAAATTGTTCCAAAATGGATTTTGAAGAGTCATTTCACAACCTGGCTATAAGATCAAGACTAAGACGGAAGTTTTGTTTAATGTTGGATAGTAAATCTGCTTAATTACTTCCCAATTTTACAAGCCATTGATCGTATGTTATCTTCAAAAGTTCTCCTAAAATTTCGCCTTTGTACTTGAGTAACGCAATGCTCAGAGTACAATTTTGCAGCAATTTATTGAATTACTTGTTCAATTTAATTTAGCTGTAACACGTACGAATTTCTTTGCCGGCCTATCCCTTTTTCCTCTGTATTTTCCTATTCCTATTCCATGGATTCAGGAGCAAAAAAAAGTTGGCGGAATTTTGGTCTCTGCTAACACTAACTCTTTTCATTTTGCCGACACAACACGAGAGTGAGTCAATCTCTCGCATTCCTTGCCATGCAACAACTCATGCCACCTAAATGTACTACCAAAAACTGTTTCAATGGAATACATAGTAATATTGCGAAGATCATGTAGGCGAACAATGCGAAGTGTCCATTTCAATTGTGATGATTTTATTGTATCGTACGTAGTGAAACTGTGATTGAGAAATTCGAAAAGCCTTTTAAAGAAGATAATGGAAATCTAAGTCTGCCCTTTATAATGCGCTTTTTAAAAAGGTCAGCTTTAAACTACGAAGCTACGATTTCGACAAATTGAAATGAAAAATTTGGTTCATTAGGCATTAATTTGCATCTGATATAATTCTGATATCAGATTCAGGTGATTCTGATATAATTATAATTGTAGAAGTGACCAATATGTCATTCGTTCGAATCACTTTTATTTTCTATTGATATTTCTATTTTTGATTTATCACAAAGTTACGTTTTTAATATTTTTTGTAGTTGTTCATTTTTGTTAATCGTGCCTGCCTCCCTATCCATTGCATTGCATTGAATATGTACGTGGTAAGGAAAGGAATGATACGTTATCAATGTTGCAATTGTTAAATTAAATTACTTTCAATTTTACTCGCATTGGAAGCACTGATTGCTCACAACTAAGCTACGGCATTCGATTCTGATTCTATTTGCTCATTTTGATAACGACTAAGGCACGACACGACACGGAAAAAATATTAACAATTAACATTATTACAATAAAGACCTTAAAATTTTACGTTATCTTTGATTTTTTTTTCTTCTTGTTTTGACAAAGACGATTACCAGTCCGTAGTTCTGCAGATTTGCTGTAATTTGTGAGCATGGCAGGGCAGGACTTGTTCCTTACAAATCAACCAGACCATGTTTTGATGTGACAATTGAGTCATCAACGCAACACAAACTGCAAACTAGAATTCCAGTCTGTCGTGGTGGGCTTGGGCTAAGCAATAATTTCGGTCGGCGAATGTCATTCTGAGTTGAGAATTTAGTGGCCTGGTCTAAATGGAAAACAAGTATAGCGTACGTACGTGTCGTATTATACAATTGAAATGTTGCACTTTTATTCTTACGTCTTACGTACTCTCTGACGAGCTAAAAATAATAAAAATTGCGTGATAACAATTTCTAAGCTTACACTTACAATTACAGGAACTAATTCCTTGATGGTACACTCAAGCTAAACTCACAAGTCTCAGCTTTCAATCAATGCTAATGCTGATCGGTCGAAATTCCAAATGACGATCCTTGCAGCGATGATTTTAACAAATTTCTTCTCACTGATTAATATATTTCTCAATTATTGAATCGAAATGAATCAACATTCCACTTCGACATCTTATTTATTTCTCAAAGCCATGTAACATACGAATTTTAAGAAGATGAAGACAAGAAGAAGAAAGAAAGTATTCATTGTGTCAATTAAACATCCGCCCACAACACACCAATACCAATTACAAAAATTCACCTAAATTCAAACTTAGAATTAGGTCGAAAACGAAATATTACATACTTGAAACACATCACAAATTTTTCCTTTGAATCACTTGCCCTGGAACGAATTTTAAGATGTGACCCTGACCACTCCCCCCAACCTTCAACCAAATTGGTCAAAACGGTTAGCAAATATTTATGGTTAAATTTGTCGAAATTGTATATCATTTACCTGCAAATCTTCAAATGCTACAAGCTTTATAGAGTGACATATTTTGTGCATAATGTCAAACAAAAAAGATGTCAGACTTGATAGGTGACAATCACAACAGTGACAAATCATGATTGTTTGAGTATAAATTGGGCACAGAAGTAGAAAGGAAGTGTGGTAGCCAAGCCCACCCCCCACTTAGTGTGGTAGCCAAGCCCACTTAACCACTTAGTGTGGTAGCCTAGCCCACTTAGAAAGGAAGGGACTAAGTAGTACTCACCCCCCCCCCCCCGGGTAAGGTACTAAGTATAGCTCACTTAACCACTTAGCTAAGTGGTTAAGTGGCAAACGTAGCAAAAACGTTTTAAACGAACCCCCCCCCTAAAACGTTGTAAAAACGTTCTCCCCCCTAAAACGTTGCAAAAACGTCCGAGCCGCAAAACCGCAAGTGCAAATTGTGCCGTGCTATCCTGACAATGCTTAAGCCATGCAAACAGGGCTTAAGATAAGTTACCTGACAAGGAAACCGCACGTAATAACAACCCAACTCGCAAAAACCGCAGGTGCAAAGTGTAGCTCACCTAGAGAATTATGCCATGCTATGCTCACAATGCTTAAGCCA
>JAQGCM010000718.1:0-21254 GCA_034699705.1 Hymenaphorura dentifera
CTAAATGCTGACGGAAAGTGCGTTAAAGGTACTGTATTTAAGCTCAATTTGGGGGGCTGGCTGTACTACAATGTATTTATAACCCACTGCATAGATAATTGTTTTGTTATAAAAATTCACGCCTCGAGTTCATCTCTGCAAAATAAAAACTCAAACATTGTTCCTATCAATTTTGCAAAGACATTCCTTGTTATTAAATTCCAAGGCAAATTCGTGAGTCTTGCCGTTAGTTCGACAGTTTTGTATTGACGAAGAAAGTATCGCCTTCTTATTATTTTCGAAAGTAACAGCTCAGTTTCTTGGTGAGTTTTAATTTTTTGCAGATGATAAATACAAGCCATTTGATACAATAACTTCAAAAAGGAATCCTTTAAAATTTTCAGAACCGAAGAGCCGCTAAGCTAAAATAATCATGAATTCATTCAATTAGATCTATTCTGGGTGTGTATTTGAACTGGGCTTTCGTATAAATGGACAATTTCTTTGTGAAATATTCAGCAGAAGAAAAAATAGTTGTGTCTTTAGATTACATTTATTTTCGCAGATTAGTCAAAATTCAAGATTTTGAGATGGCTTGGCTTACTCGTAGAAGTGTCATCTAATTTAACTACTGACAGTTCGATGTGCCTTTTCTGTTGCTCTGTGATTTTCCATGAATTAAAACTTTGACATGGATCATGACCAAATCTTTACCAATTTACTCTCGTTCAAACCAATCTCCTGCTAAAAGGAATTGGAGTCAATTCAATCTTTCAATCATTCTCATCGGATTCTTTGTGAATACCATGCTACAATTATCTCAGCTTGAATTGCAAACTTATAATTCAGCAAGTATGAAGAATGGCGACTGTTAATTCTCTTGTTTTAGCTTTGATCTTGAACCGTCAAACTGTTTATTTTAGTCTCTGAACATTAATCTAGTGCAAAATTTAAAATACCACACCACTTGTCTTTCATAAACAAAATACTTTGCGGATTACGTGGTTCTATTATATGTGCAAGCATCTGGCAAGTTCCAAGCTTTTTGTGTAAACGAAACCATTCGGACTCTAAAATTGAACTGGAACTTTACCGTATTTTTGTATTCGGAAATTATTACGTAAAATTGCTTCTACTGAGGAAGCGCGATCACGATTTATGTGCTCCAGCTCCAGTGCAATCCTGGAGTAAAAAAATTCAGGTTTACGATTTTGTAACTTGAGATAACATTGAGATAATTTTGGAAAACGAAAGAAATTGTCAAGGGTTGAACAAGTTATAGTCTTAGGATATTAAATTCAATTTCACACAATTACGACTTCTTTGAATTTTTGCTTTCATGATATCAAGTATAAAGTGAGCAATATTTTGCGAAACTTTCGTTAATCGCTACTAAGCTCTCAAGTTCTGATTCCAACCATAATAGAATCACCTTCCTTTGTTCCTTTCGATTCAAACACAACCCATCCGTGTGTATTTTGAAATAAGATAGTAGTTTTGGTTTTGTACAACGCAAGAATAATTGCAAAAACTGCAATAAATGCATTATTGATATTGATTTCAGGTTCAGCTACATTTTTCATTTCAAAATCTCAAGTTCTTCCGTTTGAGATGAATCATGGAATTTTAGTCCACGTTTTGCTTGTCCTCTTTCATTTCGTCGGATCAGAAGGAACTGCAAGCGATAATGATTTAATTATTGAGACTACTGCAGGTTTGTCATGATTTTTTGATTTACTAATTAGGAATCAGCAAATACCCGGTTCACCTACACTCATATAATCATTATGATAAACTACGAATCCTCCGCACAGGTTACATACAAGGTTATGCATCCCATGCCGCCACGGCCAACAATGAACGAGTTGATTGTTGGGTGGGAATACCATTTGCGGAACCGCCTATTGGGTCATTAAGATTCAGACGTCCGGTTCCGATTTCAAAATGGTCAGGAACTAAACAGGTGATGACCCCACCAAATTCATGCCCACAGATCATTGACACTGCTTTTCCTGATGCGCCCGGTCCTGCTGTTTGGAATCCAAACACTCCGCTATCGGAGGATTGTTTGTACTTGAATATTGTTGTGCCGCGGTGAGTTACTAAAATGCATAGTTGAGCACATTTTTTAAGAGTTTTTGGAACACGAATATTTTAGGTTGGAATTTCGAAATTGAATTAATTTCTCACAAATCCAATTTCGAGAGAATTGAACTTTGGAACAATTATTGGTGTATGTATTTCAAAGTCATCACCAATTTTTTACTTTCAATAAAAAATCAAAAAAGTAAACCAAGTTACATGTGCTCCCAGACTGTGTGAAATAAGCACAAACCACGGTTTGAAAACGGTCACAATTTTTCTTTTATTGCGAATTACATACAGACCGCGCCCTAAAAAAGCAGCTGTAATGGTTTGGATCTATGGTGGAGGATTTTATTCTGGAACTTCCACACTAGACATTTATGACCTTCGAACGTTGGCAGCTGTCGAGAATGTCATTGTTGTGTCAATGCAGTATCGGGTTGCATCCCTTGGGTTCTTATATTTTGGCACACCCGAAGCGCCTGGAAATGTTGGTACGGCTAACTATTGAATAAGTTCATCAGAACACAGCGAAAATACAGTAATTAATATTGATTATACCCAGGAATGCTCGACCAAGTGCTGGCCTTAGAATTTATAAAAAACAACATTGCAAAGTTTGGTGGAGACCCGGACAATATTTCACTCTTTGGAGAGTCAGCTGGTGCTGGATCAGTTTCCTTGCATTTAGTTTCTCCATTAAGCAATAATTTATTTAATCGTGCAATCTTACAGTCTGGAGCTGCCACTGGCAGTTGGACTTTCCAATCTCAAGAAGCTAGCATTTTAAGTGGACTGAGACTTGCTGCTGCAGTTAATTGCCCTTCGAATCGAACCAAGTATGTTTATGTTCCACTAAAAACAGAAACGGTAAGAATCGCCCAACTAAAAAGGTTTGAATGTTCAGAATTCCTGAAGTTATTGAATGTCTTCGGAGCACCGATGCTAATGAGCTCGTAAAAAACGAATGGACGAGCAATTATGGACCAATTGAATTTCCATTCGCTCCAGTTTTAGACGAATATTTTCTGGTGGAACCACCCCCTAATGGGTTTAAAACTGGAAATTTTAAGCACGCTCCAATTCTTTTAGGATCAAACTCAAATGAGGGGAGTTATTTCCTCATCTACATTATGTCAAAAGTATTCAAGCTGCAGGTATGGGATTAATAATTCTCGGTGATTATCATTAAAATTGCTCACTTTGAACTAGCAAATAAAATCCTAGTGTTCAATTCGGAATCAGAATTGAGAGGATCTTGTGTTTTTTGATCAGGAAAATATTCATGTAGATCGGAAAGAGTTTCTCAAAGCAGTGGCCCGGTTAAATCCTTACGCTAACAAACTTGGAACGGAAGCTATAATACAAGAATACACTGATTGGGCAAATCCTAACAATTTCACCAGTAACATTGACGGTTTGGATAAAATGATTGGCGACAAATTCTTCACTTGTCCTGTGAATGAATTGGCATTAAGGTTAGAATTTTTGTGCAACAGGATGAACTAATGTCAACGTTGACTACGATAAAACTTTTTAAATTCAAAAAAGTTTATTTAGTCAAAAAATAAAAATTAAGAACGCTATTTCCCTTATGAATGATTGGTAGACGAGAAAGAGACGGAGAAAGTTGACTTTCTCGTTTCTCCTCTTCCGTATATTTTCGCTAATCTAAATTCTAACTATTACAGGTTCACTGAAGCGGGTGTGAATGTCTTTGCATATCTCTATAGTCATCGCTCCTCCAGGCACGATTGGCCTTCTTGGGCGGGTGTCATGCACGCTGACGAAATCAATTACGTGTTTGGAGAGCCTCTGGATCCAGCCGCTGGATTTACGATTGAAGAGATCAGATTTAGTCGCTTCCTTATGAAACACTGGGCTAACTTTGCTAGGACTGGGTAAGAATTGGAAGAATTCATAAACATTATTTAAACAGATCTTTTGTATTTGATTTCCAAAGAATCTTTCATTTTATTCCAGCAATCCAAGCATAAATAGTGACGGTACTTGGTCAAAAGTGTATTGGCCAATGCATACCGCACACAGTCGAGAGTATTTAGAGTTAAATAAAGATGTGCCCAACAATCCTATAGTTGGACATGGACCAAGACTGCGACAGTGTGCATTTTGGGATTCTTTTTACCCACAGCTTTTCCAAAATGGTTAGTTTTCTCTGATGTGATTGATTTGGAGACCACAATTTGCTTAAATCGTTTTCTATTTCGAATAGAATCGTTTGTAGATCCACCAATGTGCGCCAACAGCTCAGATAGTCTAACGGATCGGACTGGAATAGCTTTTGCGATAGTTGTAGCTGTGGGTGTAATAGCCTCATCAATGTCAAATTCATTTGAATAGGCTAGAACCATTAGGTGCTTCCATAATTTTCGGTTGGGAAAATATTATTCAGATCGTGACTCCTTGTTCAAAAAAGTTATGTTTACAGAAAATCGACAAACCAGAAACTCTTGAGATTGAAATAAAATTGCGGTGAAATATTTTTATACAATACATCAGTAATACAACAATTTTCAGTAAGCCAAATTAGTTCCGAACATAATTTTTCTCGCTCTGGGACTAGCGCTCTAAACTATGCAACTTGCATTGGAAATGCCAAAAGGCAAACCTACCAAAATCGACGCCTGTGGACCTGTAGCCTGATGCTGTTGTGGTGAAATTCCAAATTGTTTTACAAACCAAACTAAATCCACTGCCTGGCGAAAATTAGTGTGGACTGGTGAACACATCTGTACGCCTGCTCGTCTGCAAAAGTTGAGGATTGAATCTTTCATTTCTCGTGTTTTTCAGAGTTCGGTTTATTCTAACTTCCAGACGTGAATTAAAAACGTTTCTTGCTTTTTACAAATGATTTGTCCGACCGTCCGAACTCAGAACAATAAAATATTGTACAAGACCAGAGTTTTTAATACACTTGATTGAAATTAAAATAGCCTCAAATGTAACTTTGATTTGGTGTGGTAGTAAAACACTTGTCTAATTTCGAATGAAAGGTGCACTTGCAGAGAATTGGTTCGGCTCAGCAAAGAATTTATTCTTAATGTCAGCTTGTCATTAAAGTTCCTAGTGTAACAGCGAACTCTCAAATGCGAACTCTCACATTTCTTACTTACTTACAAAAATGCTAATTGCAAAATTGAAGTTCACGGTGGTTCAGGTGTTCAGGATTCACCGTGTAACGTTTAGAATTAATCGTTGCCAAAGAATTAAACATTACATTTGTGTCCACTTTCTTTGCTCAGAATACTTGCAGCGTAAAATGCCAATAATAATAAGAAATTGCTGACACCAAGTTTATTTTACATCGAAGGTCAGCTTTCTCCATTCTCCGACGACAATTTGTTGTCAAATTAATCGCTGTGCTGTTTTTTTCAAGTGAAGTGAACAGAACGAACGAACCCTACAAAACATTTGGTAATGTTTTTGACAAATGGTAATTTTAGCATTGCTGTGATCGCCTTTTATTTCATGAACAAATATGCTCGGAATCTTAACCTCTACCCGGCTGACCCCAAATCCGCTCAAATATCAACACAATTTTTAATTTTGATAAGAAGGCTCTTGTTCCGTAGTTTGCTTTCCATTCTTCTATTCAAAGGCAGAAACATTTGGAAATTTTTTGAAGAAGTCTCAAGAGAACTTCACGTTGAAGTGAATAACAGAACTGCTGGAAATAGACTCACACTGTCCGACTTAATCGAACTTATCTGGGACCTTACTCCACTTTTGTTTGTAGGTTGACATTTTGATAACTTTAGAGAACGTTTTGAAACGTCTCAATAACCCTTCATGAAAGAGCTTCCGAACTACGTACGAGAAACTAAAATTGGAGAAAGTATTTTTGAGACGAAGGAAATGAATAAAGAGTAATGAAGGTATGTGTCGTTCAACACAGAGCCAATGACCACAGTAGACAAATTCTTCGAAACTTTGTATCCAAACTTGTACTGAATTATCTGTCCATTTCTTCTTGATCTATAATTTGAATAAAGAAAACTCTCATTCATCTATCGATTTTAGCTAGCAAAGTTCTTGAAGAAAAATGTATACAGCTTGTCCATTCCGTGCTGTCTTTATTCGTGAAATTTATTTTCGGAATGCTCATGTATACATCCAAATATTTATTTATCACTTGTCATTGTCACTTGTCAGATTGCTAGATTACTAAACAGAAACGTATGCACTCCACAAAGCAGATCAACAATTTTTGAGCAGTTGAAAAAGCATAGAAATTTTGAAATTTTAAAGCAAAATAGAACTGAAAAAGTGATTTTATTTCTGTCTTGTCTTGGCTGCGAAGCAATTATTGGAAGTGTATATTAGGAGGAAAGAATCGTGTGAATTCAGCTGCAGGTTGCGAGTGTATCAGAGTGGTCAAACTCATGAATAAATGAAAAACGATTAATAATTTGGATTGTTTTGAATGCCGGTATGGAAGCCCACTGGCGTGTTTTGCATTCTTTGCAAACTTATCTATTCGTGTCGCATAAATTTAGTAAGTTCAGTACATCGTGTTAGTTTTGCTGTGTGAGCGTTGTAGCTCATACCGCTCTGCTTTCGAAGATCTATTTCTGTGAAAATAAAATACTTCTCGAATATTGACGAATATTTTCGATACAGCTAAGCTACGACTTGAAATTAACAAAAATTGAAATTATTAAGATGGAAAACATCAGCACTACCACGAGCGCCAGCGCTGAGATTACCACCTTGGACCCGAAAAGTTTCTACAGAATTTTGACCATTTCAACAATTCTCTACCTCATGTTCACAGTATTTGCATTTGTGCAAATGGGAATGGACAAATCATTCGCAATTGTGGAGGGCACAAGGATATCCAATCGCCATTTTTACGTTCTGGCTTTTTGTGGAGGATTCCCTGGAATTTTGTTGGGAGAAGCCTGTTTTCAGCACAAATTCCGCAAAACAACATTCAATCTTGTGGTTTGGTCAGCTCTGATATTTCACATCACAGTGTGGATTGGGATACTCTCTGCTTCAGGCTATTGGAAAAGCCCAGAGATTGCTCAACTGCAAAATAATTCAAAATATACTACTACTTAATTTCACTTGAACATGAAATTGTATTGTATTGAGTTGGCTGGCAAGTATAAATGTATAAATCTGACTTCGTATATAAATCTGAAATCTTAATTAGTACCTACTTCCTCGTGCAGTATCACTATCCGTTCCGTGATTCACATTTCATCTTTTTGTTACTATGGAAACTCTGCGAAAGTAGCAAATAAAATATTTGTTCCAATAAATTGGGAAAATTCTCGTCAAACTAAATCTCTGGTCATTTTGATAGCATCCAATTTTTTTTAAGGTTCAATTTTTTAAATCAATTTACGACCAGCTCTTTCAAATTCTCATTTATTGCTATAAACTTTACTAGTTAACATTATTTGGCAGTTGTATTTTCACAAAAATTCTAATCTAATTTCATCATGAGTGCCACAAGCATTCAGGATGATCAAGATGATGTTCCAGAGCTTGGAGAGGTTGAAGCAGAGGAAGATTTGGAACAACCACCAGAGAATTTGAATGACTTTCTCCCTGATGCTCAACCAAGGGAAATCAGACGTCTCTTCACGTATGTCTTTCAACTAGTTTTGGGTCAATGACCTTCTAAAGAATTCGATTCGATTAAATTTGTAGGTACATTGACAGCCAACGCCAACGCTACATTGAAACTTTGCGAGAAGCAGTCTCCATTCGTTCCGTTTCGTCTTGGCCTGACGCTCGGAATGAAGTGGTTCGAATGATTCAATGGACTGCAAATAAACTGAAGGAACTTGGATTTGAAGTTGAACTTCGAAAAACTGGAGATCAGGTCTGGAGTCTCTACCATAAGCAGTGTTCCGTTTCTTCCCGACGAAATTCATTTCTTCCAGGCAGTGGAAGCAAATGGAAGAAGTGGACAAAATGGAATAAAGTAGACGAAATATTCTGAATACTAAACCTTCCGCAGTTGCTATGCTAAGGATAGGGCTTTTCAGTTTACAACATTTTATTCTCCCACCTGTTGCAGTTGTGGTAACGATCTTTTCAAGCAATTCCACAACTTAATAGTTCAACTATAGTGCTTGCGCTTCGCCCTTCGTCTTCGACTTCTGGGGGTGAACTAAATAACGACTGAAAACCCGGACCAAACTGCAAAGAGTTTAGAATTACCAAATACTACGAAACATTACAAAATGCACTCCTTAGGTCGTAGCATATTTTGTAACTCATCGTAATTTAAAGAACCTTTTACACCATTACTTCCATATTGTTATAAGATCCGAAAACTACAGGATGGATATTTTGAAATTCGAGATTGTCCAGGAATACTTTAAGAGCTCAGAGTTCTCTAGATCGAGTATCGCAGTGCGGTGGCTGCAGTGCCGTGTTTACGATACGAACTGTGCATAAATGTACTATTAGGTTCTATTTAATTAAATGCTTACTAATTTGGGATGCAGATTCTAAGCAATAATCTAGGTTTAATAAGGTGGTGTATGCCTACTTCGTGTGGAAAATTTAGTTTCTTCCATTTCTTCCATTTAGTGCAAATTTTCTTTTGTTTCGTCCACTTTCGTCCTCCTGTTTTATCCAGTTCCGTCCAGGTGGAAGAATCCGCAGCGGAACACTGATCATAAGCTTAAAATGTGGCACAAAACCATAAATTCATTTTGTTTGCTTGGTAGACTCTTCAAGGTGATTTGATTCTACCATTACCACCTGTCATTCTCGCAACTCTTGGACAAGATCCAGAGAAAAAAACGTTGCTAATTTATGGGCATTTGGATGTGCACCCAGCCAAAAGGGTACGTGACCTTTCCATTCGCTTGGAAATTGATTTGTGTTTTGCAGTTTTCTATTTTTGACTTGATTGTATAAATTTTAGGAGGACGGTTGGGATTCTGATCCATTCGTGCTTATCGAATCTCATGGACAATTGTACGGCCGTGGAGCTTCTGACGACAAAGGCCCAATTCTTGGATGGATTCATGCGATCGAAGCTTACCATAAACAGAGGATAGACATTCCCATTAATATCAAGGTCTGCTACCCCGATATTTTATTTATTCGGTCCTTGCAGAAGTAAAATATGAAATTTTTCTTGCAGTTCATCCTGGAATCAATGGAGGAGTGTGAATCCGAAGGGTTTGCAGATTTGCTCAAATCTCAAAAGGACAGGTTTCTTGCTGTAAGCGCTCGGAGCAAAAGTTTATTAAAAATAAGCTAAAAGTTCTTAACGACTAGTGGAAATTTTTGTTCTCAGAACGTTGACTTGGTCTGCGTTTCTGACAATTATTGGCTTGGACGAAAGAAGCCTTGTTTGACTTATGGACTCCGCGGTCTTTGCTATTTCTTCGTTGAGGTCGAGGGTGGCACAAAAGATTTACACAGTGGAGTTTTTGGTGGTGCTGTGTAAGCTTCACTACGGACCAAATACCGTCCAACATGTTTCGTTGCTTTTTTGGGAATGTACCACACTTTTATGAAATTGAACATTTGCTTTCTCTAAAGGCGAGAAGCCATGCCTGATTTGATTTATCTCCTGAACCAATTGATTGAAGTGGACGGGACCATCATGATTCCTGGAATAATGGACAACGTGTGTCCCATAACGTACAACGAGGAAGAACTCTACGGCGCGATTGAGTTTGATCTTACCGACTTTCAATGCGACATTGGTGTTCCTGAAATACTTTATCCCGAAGACAAAGTAAGTCGCAAAAAAATCGGTAAAACATAAGTAAAACTACCAATGCTTGCAAAAATTAGGTGAAAACTTTGATGAGTCGCTGGCGGAATCCTGCCTTGTCTATTCACGGTATCCAAGGTGCATTCGGCACTCCAGGAGCCAAAACTGTAATTCCTCGAAAAGTCATCGGCAAATTTTCCATTCGAATTGTTCCGAATCAAACCCCAGATGAAGTTTGTAAACTTGTGACCAATTTTCTCAAAGCAAAATGGGATGAGCGCAGTTCACCGAACACAATGAAGGTAGACTGAAAATTGTATCCGATTGCGATATTCAAAATCGGTTAACCTAGTACTACGGTTGCTCTATTTGATTGTGAATTAGGTTTACATGGCGGATGATGGGCTTCCTCCCTGGACTGCCAATCCTTTGCATCCTGGATATCGAGCAGCTCGAGGTGCAACTGCAATGGTTTACAGAACATTCCCAGATATGATTCGAGAGGGTGGCTTTATGACAACTGTTCTCCTTCTCCAGGTGATTTGATTATTTTTAAGAAAATTGTCAATTTCAGACTCAATTGCGTGAAATTCTATTGTGATTTGCCGTATTATACATGTTTTAGGAAGCGACTGGTAAAAACGTATTGCTTTTGCCGATGGGGGCCAGCGATGACGGGGCTCATGCTCAGAATGAAAAAATTGACACGCTCAATTATATGGAAGGGGTACGGCAAAATTTTGAAAACGGAACTAAGAATGAATTCGTTGTGCTTAATATGCTTAATCGAATCTATTTTAATTCGTATTTTTTTCGATTTATTTTTTTAGACAAAAGTTATGGCTGCGTACATTTGGCAAATCGGTCAAATTGTTGGGAAATTGTAAAGCCAAATTTTCAAAGGTCTCGACTAACATTCAAAATTATGAGTTGACGAACTAAATTGTAATTTGAAAATTTTTGTCATAATTTGGTAGCAAAATTAAAGTATGATCCACAAGAAATAAAAATTTATTGAAACTTTTGGGTTTATTTTCCTTTTTTTATGTGCTCATTTGTTGTTTGAAATTAGTAAAATTGAAAGTGGTTATGTGAATTAGAATGTGGTTTTGTTGCATAATGGCAGTCCGGTTTTGTTGCGCAACAAGTGAGTTTTAGTTGCTGTAAGAGGTTTTTTAAAGCTTCGATAAGGTCGTCTTTTGCAATTAACCGGAACTGGAAAAACTGGAGACGGCAGAGTTCCCATATGTGCAACAGTGCCTGGTTTTGATTTTGGACGCATTCTTTCCATCACAATTCTTGAGCCAGTCAATGGTCTAGGTTTAACCAGAAAACCTTTGGGTCTATTGTTGGAACGCTGAATCATGTCCTCACGCCAAAGAATATGAGCAAATTCTCTCTCTATTTCTTCTGATGGGCTCATTCCGTTCTTAAATCGATTTTCTGCTTCGTTCACGCTTTCCTTCAATAATTTGTATCTGTTAAAACACACGAATATAAATAAGCGCTGACCACAAAATCTCTTTACAAAATTGAAAGTAAGTTTTTTTTCGATTCGTGAATTTGTACCGTTTCTCCGTTTGGTCAGCTTTAGCCGTGGCCAAAGAAGTTTCACAAATCATTCCATTGATTCGATTGGAAACGTGATAAAGATTTTTACGAAGTCCGACCAGAAGTTTTATTTCATTTGCATAATGCCTCTTCAAAAAGTTTGCCTTATCAACAGCCTCCTCTGTGAAATCATCAACTTGTTTCAAAATTAAATCACGTTCTAAACTCAAACAGTCACGAGTTGCGAGTGAATGCTCTAGTTCTGAAAGTCGGACATCTAGTAACTCTGGTGTTTCTCGCTTCTGAATCAAGTCGTGCCGAATATCGCGGCGGCTATTCAAACAATTAATTAAAGCAAAAGCTTCGGCTTCATTTCGTGAATATGAAAAATAAATTTTTGAACCTCACCGGCTGTCATCTTGGACATTGTTGACGGTTGCTTCCAACTCAAGCCGTTCTTGTGTTATCTCATAAACGCGATTCCGAAGAATATCGATTTCGAATATAATCTTGGATTCGTCAGGTTGGCTACAATCATAAGCAAAGCATATTCAAACTTTAAGTAAGAATTTTTGTAGCAAATTCCTGAAAAAAAGTTACATATAATTATTACTTAGTTGTAACAATGACCAAGTGTTTTTTGACTTCATCCAAAATGGACTCTAACTTTGCCTTTTCTAATTCTCGGATAGTCAACTCAGATTTTCCTTTCAGAATAATCATTTCGTAGGCTTTAATTTTTTCAATGAATGTGCAAACTTCTTCTGTTCTTTCTCGAAGGCTCACGGCAGCTTTGCTGCTATCGTGAATAGACTGCTCAAATCTTTTGCGGATTTCGATAACTTCATTTTGTTGAGCTTTGACTTCTTTTCTCAAAGTATCATTGCAAAGGTGAAGCTCGTCACGCTCTTTTCGATGAGTACGATAGTCAACAATACTTCGAAGTGCTTCATTCCGAACAGAGTCACGAGCAAGTCCAGCATTTAGATTCAAGTAGTGAGCTCGTTGAATCTCACTTCAGAAAAAGTATTAAAAACTGTCATTATTACTAAATTTAACTCTGATTACTCTGACCAATTCGATGTGACGTACCGAGTTCTGTCCAACAATTGATTGTTGTAAGAATCAATTTCATTATTGCAAATCTTTAATTTTTCACTCTGCTCGCTAAGTTTTTGTCTTGCTAGAATCAGGTCATTCATATAACTCGCACGCTCAATCTTCAACTGAGTGTATTTCCTTCGAAGTGCTGCCATTATTTTGTGCAAATCACGTTCAGTTCTTCCACAATCGTCGAGTACCAATTGTTGCATCTTTGTTGGCAAGAAATTAACATAAAAATTAGTACACAAATTCCGACATATGTATAAAAAGATTCTGATGTTTCAATCCGGTCCTTCTCACCTTTTTATCTGAAGCTAGTCGGAATACTTGACTCTCAAGCTTTATGCATTGCTCAGATTTCTCTTGTCTTTCTCGGCGTTTTCTCACAGTCGTTCTTATCTGGGAATATAATGTGGTAAATGTAGCAAAATATTTATGCTAAAATATTGATGACAATTTATTGTCGAACAAATTTTGTACCAAATCTTGAAGTTCCTTCCCACAATCAATTTGTCCATCATACAATTCATTCAATCTTCTCTGAAGTTTATCCACTTGATTTGCAGTGTAAGAGGCTTCTTCAATTTTGGCTGAAAGTGCCACTTTGAGATTGACAATCTCACGCTGAAACATTTTACTCAATTTCACCCAATTGTTAGAATCGTCTTTAGGTTTGGTCGAGTCAAAAGCTGATTTCATTTTATCATAAGCCAATCTACAATTTGTGTAGGCGTCATTCGAGAGTTTGACTTGACGTTCTAATTTTTGATATTCTCTTTGTAATTTATTTGTGCCGTTGTGAACGTGATGCAATTCTTCATTCAATCTCTTTCGCATTCTGGTGGCAAGGGCAACACTTTCTGAGCTAGCTGCGACCTGCAAATAGAATAATTTGTGCATACAATTTTCTAGCAATAATTTTGATAAGAATTTTTCGATATTGAAATTTTAAAACGTCTATGACTGACTTTATCCAAAAGAGTTTGTTCTTTTCGCAGAAGAATTTCCATGTCAGCAGTTAAAGTTTCAGCGTCATGAAGAGAAGTCCGACGAGAATGATACATTTTACCCTCATCTTTAACTAAATTGTTCAGTTCATTGGTTTTTATTTCAATCTGAACTTGATAATGTTTCATCGTTTCCATTCCATCTGTCCAACGAGCTTGAAGAGCATCAAGGTGATCAGCAACTTGTTCTAATTTATGAGCCTCTTTGTCTGCTTCTTTGGCCAGATGAAGAGGTTTGTTCGAATTTTGTTGGACATCCATCTTTTTAAAGTATCAAAGTTAGTCAATTTAGTAAGACTGAATGGAATGAAATGTCGGTTCTGCTTCCAATGCAGGGCACCTGTTTAGTCAGCATTTCCAAGTCAAGTCGATCTGTCGCAATTTCATCTTCATGCAAAGCTTTTTCTTGGGAAAGAATATCTGCTTGAATTGAAATCGTGTCTTGTCGAATTTCTGAAAGTTCCAACTCTAAATCCGTCACAGCCTTGCGCAAATCCTGTACCAAGCCAATTAGCCAAAGTTTAGTATTTGATAGCAGAAAACTCAACTGTTTTTAGATTTTTGCGAATTACTCTCATTTCTCTCTGCAGATCAGCTGGCTTCACCATTTTCGAGTAATGCAATTCCATCAAAGTTTTTTCAAATTGCACTTGCTTCAGTTCAAGAGCGTGTATATTTCGCAAATGAGTTTGCATGTCAAGCCTGAGGTGAAGATATAAATTAATCGTTGATTAATTGAAATCGTAAAACCTGGAAGTAATATAATTTCCAATTCGATTTCGCACTTGTTTCTTTGTGCTAAAAACGTTTCGCGGAGTGTAGAAGTATTCATTTCGTCGACAGAAATTCCTTGCACAGTTTTCTGTGGTTTACTTGCACTGCCCCCTCTTCCACCCTCAGTCGATTCAGCCTTCAAATCATCCTCGTCAACGGTTGGGGCTTTGAAACCTCCTTCCAAAATTCCTCGACCTTCATCTTCCTCTATCTTGTCGTCAGACTCTGTTGGCAGTGATTTGCAGAATATTTCAGACAATCCAGACTCAAAAATCTTCAAAATGTTACAGAGGTTAATGCAAAATGCTTACTTGCAACCAGTGTTGACGTTATATCCTCTGCAGCCTTAGTGAAATACGTAATCGTTTGCAAAATCCCTTGTTTCGTCTGCAGATGATCAATTGCCTCAACCTCACCCTCTTGCATGTGAACCAAAGCTTGCAGAAACATTCCAAACGTATCTGCCAAAACCGTTTTCTCACGCTCAGTAGTTCGACCTTGAGCCAACATTCTATAAAATTCAAATGCGAATTTTAGATTTTGATATAAAAAAAAGTTGTGTAATTCCATATCAGTCTAAGCCAAATCAGTACTTCTTAAGAGTTTTGTCCATTTCATCTTGAGCTTCGTTGACGTCAATTTCCACAACCGCCATTTCAAAATTTGGCCCTTGCTCAGCCAAGTCTTCACCCTCCAAACCGTCAACTTCCCCAGCGAAAAATTCCCAATTGTCATCTTCGTCCGTTCCTCTGGACCCACTTCCTGACAATGTTGATTCTTTTCGAGAAATTCGTGATGAGCCCAGAATACTGGTGTGAGATCTTGCAGAACTTTTTCGGTGTTGCATGGTTGTCATTTTCCTGAAGGAATCCGAGTGGCGGAGTTTATTTCGTGAGCCTTCATCTACAACTCCAAGAGATGAAGCAGAAAGTCCTCCCTTCACGGATTTATTTTCCATTTTGCGTTTCATGATACCACCCATACCTGTAAATGTTTTGAGAGAGACAAGTACTTAACGTTTGTAGTAGCTCCTACGATTCGGACCACAATTAACAATTTCATTCTTACCCAACGCATTCAACGTCTTTGGCTGTCGGTCCAGCCCCGGCTTTTTAGGAGGAACAAGAGTTTCTTTGGCCAAAATACCTACTGAAGTGGACTCTGCAACTAATTTCCAATATTTGTCCGAACCTCCCTGTGTGTTTTTGGGTACGACGGATTTAGCCGGTGTGGGGCTGTCGTTCGAAGCGGTAGTAGCACCTTAAAAGTCAACGCATGTATACATTTTGGTACATTTTGACAATTCAAAATATCGGGCGTACCTTTCTTCTTTTTAGAGCTCATCTTAACAATGTTTTATCCAATCTGAAATGTCCTAGGCTTGCAATCTCCTCGGGATGATCTTATCGCTAGATTGAAATACCAGTCGCAAGAAAGCAGCAAAACTTGCGATAAATGCTCGATATTTGGGTGAACAAATTAGATTCACTAGTAAAATTCAAAAAATTATTATTTTGTTGCCCAAGATTATACCGTATGCACATATTTCATGTGCAGGTTTGTTTCGGGATTTTCTGTTGAAGTTTGTATTCCTTCGATTGGTTTTGTTGCTGGGGGACTCTCCCGCTGTATGTAAAGTCTCTGTACACTATTTGGTGCAGAAGTCGTCATATCATATCATCTCGGCTTTCTTTGTTTTTTTCGATACAACACAATTTCGACTTTCGACTAGCAAGAATCGTAAAATCTGTAAATATGTTCTCAAGCGGAATGTGATTTCTCTCACATTCCACACTGAATGCGTTTAAGTTGGTTCAGCAAATGATTCTACCGGTAGCCTTTCAGAATTTTAGAATTGGCACTATATGCATTCATCCCTATGCAAGGCATAAGCAGGTTCAGGTTCAAACTAAGCAGCAGTTTTCAAGATAATCCGGTCGGGATTGTCGGGAATATCAATTTGGTGAAAACTCTGCTGTCAAATCTAAGGGTCTAAAATTCTTAATCCGTCGTCAGAAGAGGCGTTCCTTAGCGGAATGAAACCCAAAAAATAAATATTTATTTGATTGCAATTAAAACATTTCCATTTTTTAAGTAATATTCTACTCAAATTGTGCAGAATACAGAATAGATAATACTTATGAGAAGTACTTCCAAGCTGCTCGTAAAGGAAAGAAACTGGCGGCCACCATTCCGCCAAAGTTTACATAACTGGACCACGATTTTTACGATTTTCGGAATTTGTTTCTTGTAAATTCTTCGAAATAATTTCACAAAAATACTGTTTCTTGTGTCACATTCAACTTAATCTCGTAATGAAAATGAGCAAAACACAATCATGAATGTTTAATTCTTTCCACAAATTTCAGTACAAAATAAATAATTTATTCTAATTAGTAACAAATTCAGCAATTTTACATTGCATTCTGTATTTTTACATTGATGATCTTTAAACCGTTCCTGCCGGTGCGCTTTTTAATTCTTACACTTTCAGGTAATTAAAACCAAACATAACAATGATACAGTAAAAGCAACGTCACTTAAATGCAACCGATAAGAATCCATTCCACAAAGTCATTCTTGAGGTCAACATTTTCATAATCGAACTTAATCGTTGAGCCATCAAACTAAACGGTCTTGTCACCACTTCTCGAACATTTGAATACAAGCTGAGCGCAACTCTCACAATCCAATCTGCCACACTCGTCGTCACAAAATAAAACGTTACTGGTCTCCCATTCCTCTGCTGCAAAGGTCGGTGATTATAACTTATCGTGTCAACGTTATTGGCTTCAAAAACACTTCGAAACAAAGCCAATTGTTGCTTTGAAATTTTGTTTGGTTGCTTGAATACAGTCCAAACTCGATTTTCATGACAGTCTGGTGTAGTCAACGAGCCCTCGTACCGGTAAAAATTTGCGATTGGTGGAAAGAGTGTTTTTAGATTTAAATACCGATTTACTTGAACTTCAATGGCATTGTTATAAGTGCGGACCAATGGGATTGAATCCGTGATTGATTTTAGAGCCAAATTGTCAAGCAATAAGTCCTCTTCAAATAAAATGGCCATTATTGCTATAGCATTTGGGTCGTTTGGTGCAACTGCTGCTTGGGCATAAGAAGGGTAACGAGTGGAAAAGTGAACAATGTGAAGTTCCATGGCATAGGCGATACCAAAAATCCGATGTTCAGTTCCATCTTTAGCACTAGTGCCCCAATGGAAGTGCAATTGAGCAAATTGATAATCTATCAATGATCAATCGAACTTCCCTTCAAGTCCGGCTCTGTTCCAGTTGGGAAAAGTACTTCAATCGAATGCCCAGTATTTTGAATGAGAAACGTCTGCGTGTCTGACGGTGGCGATACTTCATAGAACTGTCGATATGGCGGTGGTAGGATTTTAACTGCGTTGACTTTCTCGTCCAAATTTATCGGCGATTGCGTTGTGCCTGTGTTACAAATTCCAGGCCAAGTATTGGGTGCGCACTGTGGAACATCGTAGCAAAACGGTATGGCCTGACGCGACTTTTTAATTTTTAGTTTGTTCCTTTTTAACCAAGACTTGGACCCTGAATCGGATTTAGAACTTGATGTCAAAATCACAAAATATGAAATTATTAAGGCAAAACTGAGAAACTTGGTTTTCAGCTTCGATTTCATCGCAACCCAGAGCGCAACTGATTCTTCCTTCCTGACTTCTAAGACTTTGACCAAACCATGACTTTGTGAAAATAACTTTGGGGATGTAAACCCTAATAACTGTGGGAACTTAAACCTTATTTGAATGCAAAGACCTACATATTATATACACAGTTTGATAGCCAAATGTAGGACGCGATGTATTTCTATTTGTTTTTTATTTGTCCAAAATAAGGCATATAAATCATTCCCCAGAAGAAGTGTACAAATTTAAACGACAAGAGCATCCTAGACTGACCAAAAGGGATGCACCCATTAAGCCAGTTCTAAAAAATCTGCCTGCAAGGCAGTAGTGCTTATTTTCATTCAATGAATAAATTTGGTGGTCATGCCAGGCCAGGCAGGCCAAGCACGAATGAATAATTACTGACGCCTTCCTC
The DNA here is from genome assembly GCA_034699705.1 of Hymenaphorura dentifera. Classification (NCBI taxonomy): domain Eukaryota; kingdom Metazoa; phylum Arthropoda; class Collembola; order Poduromorpha; family Onychiuridae; genus Hymenaphorura; species Hymenaphorura dentifera. The sequence continues at coordinate 18,297 of JAQGCM010000718.1, forward strand.
ACAATAAATAGATTGATGAAAAAGTAAAAATTACTTCCATTTTGCACGCATATGGGGGTAGCAAGGAAGTTTTCTTTTGTGCTATTGAAAACCATTCTACCTGCCCAGCTCGTCAGTTCATTCAATAATTTCTTAACAAGGTGTACCAAAATATTAACAACACTGCTGACAGCGGTGATGAGATCTACTTTGGGAGATGCAGATGGTCATCAGCTCATTTTAGCCTTTTGTTGTTTTTCTACAAGTGCTGAAATCTAATATATTCTCGTTCCCATTCAGTCTAGAAAACCAATACAACGTATTTATATTCGCAAAGTCATTTGAGGTGTGACGAATGAATAGATCGTTGACTTTGATGCCAAATGTGAATCTTTGGACTTCATTTCAATTTAATAGGACTATTTTTCATTGGAATTTGATTGATATCTTAAAACTTGAAAGTTTTCAACGACAAAAGAATTCAAGCCGAATAAATGAGTCCATATACAGACAGTGAGGGGACAGGGAACAGCTAAATCTTAATATTATTGAGTATTTCAGAGACCCAGAATTTCGGATTTTGCACTCGTTTTAGTCGCAGTCACAATTAGTACTCGTGTAATTCACGCTCTACTTTAGCCCGAGTAATATTTTTTTTGAACATTTAATAATAAATTGTTTTGTTGAGGCGCAGAATTTCGGATTTAGTACACGTTTTAGTCACAGTCACCATCAGTTGTCGTGCAACTCACGTCACTCTCGCCCGAGTAATAATTTTTTTGAAAATTCAGCAATAGCTAGGAATATGGGTGTTGGAATATCTATAAATTCACAATCATATTAGATCTACTCTAAAATCTAGCTAAATCCATGGCTACTGAACCCAGTTGATCACCATAATTGATTTGTGCACTGGGAATCTGAGCCTAAACAAGCCAAAACTTAACTTCGCTTGCAGACCATCCCAGATCATTTAAGAAAATCATTATTTTTTTGCAAAACAAAGTACAGAATTTGCCTGTTTTAGAGTTCACATCGAAAGAGTAATTTCCGAAAACAAATCTCGGTTCAAAGTTTAATTTCACATTAAATTGTCTGTATAATGTGTTGAGCATCATTAAAAATGCCAGGTAAAAGGGCCACCCAAGCCCCTACTACCCCACGAATAGCAACTCATCATCATCGCCACCAAGTTCACCCAAGTGAAAGAATTGGCCATGGACAAATTGGGCATCATGTGGGCGCATTCACTCCAGACCTCTCAGATTTGTTGCGTGTAGAACAAAACGAAGAAAGAGACAATGCGATCCCAACACCTTCGGCAATTGTCCGTGTCAGAGATGAAACTGGGATGGAGATTTGGATGGCTCCAAACCCACCTCCAGCAATGTACAACAGACCTGAGAAAACAGCAGTTAGTTTCCAAATAAGATGGTCAACAATTCAAGACTTTAGAAAAGAAAAATCTTAAGCTGAAAAACTGAAAATATTTTTTAGGAGCAGCTCGCATCTGCTAAACCACTGATTTCAAAATTATTTTGCAGAATTGGCATTCTTGCTTCAGCTATAGCCTTAATGGTAATGTTTTCTAGAATTATTTCTGTTTTGGTTTTGTTTATTTGTATTCTAAATCTTGTCCTAAATCAAGTCAAATTTTTATTTTAAATAGTCAAGCACGATTGCCCAAGTCTACATTTGGATTTTGGCAACGTACTACTGGCCGCTTCATTTTTTCTGGCTAATTATTGACGGACAAACTTTTGTTGGTGCATTTGATTTGCTACAATATTACAGTGGAGTCATTTTGGCCATTCACCCATTGGTCATGGGCACTTGGATCATCAATGCAGTATTTTGTTTTCCCAAGCACCTTTTGAAAGCTGTAAATGTTGTTATAGATCTTTCAGTTCAAACTCCAATTTCTAATTATTTATGTCCTGTGATTTTCAGTATACTATTCAAATGTTCTTTCTGTTTTTCAAGTACTTTACACGCGGGCTGTATTTCACCATTGTCAATGTAATTTACTTCTTTTTGGCCATCGTTTTTGTGAGTACAATTTCCAGTGGGAACGTTGTGAAAATTTTGGAAAATGCAATTGACAAGTACAACTTGAGTGAAAACTCATCAGAACGCAGAGGTTGGGATACATTGCAGCAATACGTAAGGTTTATAAAGAATTTTTAAAATAATCTTGGCAAATTAGACTTTCATGCATTTTTGTTGGCACTGGATTCTAGCATGAATGTTGTGGAATTAATGGACGGGAAGATTGGATTGACCAAAGGGCTGATCAAGACGAAAAAATTCCAATGTCTTGTTGCATTGTCTTCAGATATGACTTTTATAAAGGAGTCGTAAGGACAATTTCAGTTATTGTAGTTGATACTAAAATCAGCAGCGATTCGTCCGAAGAGTAAATTAATTGGCACTGCTATTCATCAAAATTGCTCTCAAATGCGTCATCGCAATGCTCCGTCCTTAAGCCGAGTCTGCCGCATGTAGGCCTGTATTTTTGGTGAATTTCTCAACCAAAGTCTCCAAATATCAATGTAAAATTAGTAGTCTGCTTTCACGAGTTTTTATAATCGTCACCATCCTGAATCTGGGACGAATTTACAATATTTTCGCATACTATGTGATGTTGCTAACCATTTCTTGGACGAATCACTGCATCGCTACTTTCGCGACTGTTACTTTTGAATTAAACTACAGACAAGGCTTTTAGGTTCTGATGACGAGATAATTTTCAATGCACTTACTTAACCTGATTTCCCAAGGTGGTTACTCCGCTCGGGTATCGCGAAGAAATTGAAGAATGCATAACTTACCCTGACAATTTCAATACATGGCAGAATGGGTGCTTGCCAGACTACTTAATTTTCTTGGACAAGTTTTGTGCTGGATTTGCTTTTCTTCAACTTCTGTCAATCTTCCTTGTCGTAAGCTAAGCTGTACAAGTTAAAGAAACTACATGTA
>JAQGCM010000719.1:0-21245 GCA_034699705.1 Hymenaphorura dentifera
GTTTTGTCATTTTTCGTTGCATTTGAGCAAAACTCATCATTTCTTTTCGACTATGACAAATCATACAATGGGCTCATGTATGTCTACGACGTGCATGCGACGTAATGATCATTTGATCATTTTATTTAATATTTTCACTCGATCGTAGACTCGGAGCAGCGTAGTAGTTTTCTTAGTTTTTCTTCAACAGCTTTCGTTCTCCCATCATTTTTCAGATTTTGCACGACTTGCAGTTGCTTGCAACTTTATTTCTGCCTCTTCATTAAAAGAGAAGACATGAAAGTTTTTTAAAATTACGTAAATTCAATTACAATCCAGAAAGTGAGAAAATTTACTTAAAAATGCGGAAAGAATTTATGATAAACTTGTAAGGCTAGAAATGTGCAGAATTGAATCGAAAGAATGACATGAGCTAACAGATTTTAGGAAGTCAAGAGCAGAATTTTTAAAGTTTCGTATCCAATAAAATCCGTTCGCAAATCGCAAGAGCCGTAAATCGTAAAAATGCTTTTCGCCGATGATGCATAAACTTGATAGGAAAAGCGTTTAAATCTACATTTTTATTTGATGCAACCACAGCACAACACTCTAGAAAATTTAAAGAACTATTTTTAATTATTAATTCAATTTTACAAAAGGTAAATCATTTTTTTCCAAACACCACACCGAATGGTGCCGCTTTACGAATTTCGGTGTTGCTTTTATTTTATTGTATTTTTGCTTGGTATTATTTTCATATTTCATCAGCGCGACTTCCGTTTCTGCTCATAATTTTTAAGATTTTTTTAAAAAAAACTTGTGAATTATGCAAAGTCCTGAAACTGGAAGTGCTGGATGGAACCATACAAAAAGATCTCATCTCTTTAATTTAATTTGAACATTTTGCGTACTCAAGATTATTGGTCATAGTTTTCATAGTGCCTGATATAAAGTTATTCCACATTTTGCAAAAAGACCAATTTTTTACCTAACGAATTCCACGAAATATTTTTTTAACAAACGTATTTCAAATGACTCAAAACTGAATCTAAATTACTATGCATTGTAGCAAATAAAATGCATATTTCTAAAACACTAAAATGGTTACCAGTGCAGTGCAGTGCGGTTGTCAACTAAGCTCAATATCAAATTTTGTCAGTTTCCTCTCCAACGATCGTTCAAACTTTTATTGAACAAGCCCGTGGAAACTTGCTATATCATGAAATGCTCATTCTCATGGCAACAAACACTACAGTAAAATTTTTCCAACATACATCAATACAATAAATTGAACCAATTCGATTTTCTTGACTCCTCCAAATGTCCAGATTTTCAAGAAACTTAAAACCAATTTTAAAATGGGAGAGTTTTGTAGAATTAGTTTGGTTTGTTTCATGATGGTTGCATTCTTTCTACTTCCGGAACCAGTTCCGGTTCACAGTGAGTCAGGGTCCATCAAATTCTTTTCTCCACTTTCGCTTTCGTTAGCTACTTTTATTACTGATTTGCAATTTGCTCGCTCCCTAATTGTAATTTGTAACTTATGTAGGTTTGAGCTGCATTGATTGTGGGCAATTTAGTCAGAGTGGGAAATTTTGCGGAGGGTCAGATTGGCCAAATAGACTTTCAGTTCGTTGTGCTCAAGGGGTGACCACTTGCATCAAAGACACTTCCCAGAATGGATCCTGTCAGTGCCCAATTTTCCATAAACTTTTTAGCAGTTGCTCAAAAATCACTCATTAAATTCCAAATTGTTTTTTTTTCTTCTTCAAAATAGTCGGTGGCAGTGAAAGAGGGGCTGAGCGTGCTTGCGGTGGAATAAGGCCCGGAGACGCTTGCATCAAAAAAGAAATGTTCATAAACTACCCAGGCTCCAGTTGCATTTGTGACACGGACAATTGCAACGCAAGTCCTCCTTCCGGTCTCGGCAACTTTCACTTCCGGTTCCGGGACCTATACATGTACTCATCTGCCCCGTTCGTTATTCTCACCACATTCTTTGCCATTGCAATTCCAATCCTCCTCTCCTAAAATTAAAATAAATCCCACGACTTCCGGTCCACACCTCTTGTTCAAAAACGTTTTCTTTTTTATTCATTTGTTTGTTTGTTTATTTTTATGTATTTATTTTTGGTTTAGAGAAGAGTTGAGTTGAGTTTTTAGCTTACAACGTTTTACGGCGACGACTTGTTTAGGACGCAAAAACGCGAAGATTTTTTTTGTGAGAATGAAAGGCTTGAAAAAAACAACGACAAACGAGTCAAGTTTCTTAGTCAAGGAGGAGGAGGAGTTGGAGGAGACAGTAGATTATTATTAGTAAGAGGACCATGACTTTGCACTTTGCAATTACTGCACGCTTTTACTAACCTAATTTTGTTAACTGTGTTCTAAATAACTTTCTCACTCTACAAACTTACTCACCACTCGTCGTCACTCGCAAGTATTCCTCGAGCCTAGCCAACTAACTTAGTCCATTAATTAATTACAAGCTTAAGTAAATCGTCGTCTTGTCCTCCATCTACATACCTCTCTATCCAATTTAGCGTTACAATTTCTTTAAAAAGAGATCTAGACGAGCCAACAACTTAAAAGTTAGTAAAACAAAAACAAACTTCTTGTTTAAAAATTACACACCTCGCCCGACCCCTCTCAGTCAGTCACTCAAACTTTCAAAAGCTGACAAGAGTTTACAGTTTTCAATTTGATTCTCAGTGGCACTGGCACAGGGTTTGTTTCGTTTCTTTGTCATCTTCGTACGTAGCCGTAGTCGTCATAAGTCTTCTCTTAAATCACAAAACAAAACAAATGTACAAAAAAACTGCCTTCCCCCTGAAGGGGGATGGGAGGGGCACAGAGCAGAGAAAACAAGGAGGAGAGATTTGGAAATGAAGACAGACGACAGTTCACAGTGGAGTTGGAGCAGCAGACCATTCCATTGGGTCCAAAAGTGACCTTAGTCTGACCTCCCCTGCCTGACGCTGACGACAACTTTGACCTCTCTCTCTTTTGCACACAAATTGTATGACGCGTTGACTGACTTGAAGAACTTGGCAGAGAAGGACGTCGACGTCGCGTCCGTCGTGCAGGAAAGGCAGCAGTCTTTTTTTCATGACTAAAAACAAAAATGGTTCGAGTTCGAGATGATTTCTCTGCTCTGCTGGCTTGGCTGGTAGAAGGACAATTTCTTCAACTTTTAAAAACTAGACGTAAATAAAAACACACTAAACTCGTGTTCCTGTCGCGTCGCGTCAAATACTTAGACTAAAATTAGAATTACGTAACTTAAGAACGCAGCACCGTACCAGCAACGTTTGCGCTGCTCTGCGGTGACCTGACCTAGCCTAACCTATAAACTAACCGATAAAACTAACAATAATAAGCTGCTCCAAATTCGGAGCTTTGTAAATGTCAATTGTTGTGAAAAATATAAACCGAGACGAGACGAGGCGATGAGGAGGAGACGAAAGGAGAACGAACGTCTCCCAATAAATTGTTCAACTTGTTACATATAAATTTGAAACCAAAACTGTGAGCAAGAAGTAGTAGTAAGACAACGTAACAAATGTGTCCCACACAGTAGTCAATTCAATTGATAACGTAGCCAAATTGTAGACGCAGACAGACAGACAGACAGAGCGGCGGTGCAACGAGTGGAGTTGACGTTTGAGAGGCAGAGTTGTCAAAATGTGAACGTGTTGTGATGTGATTCGATTCTATTTGTCTCGTCGGACCGTCGCACTGCCTGCCAAAACTCCCAATTTCACTCAAATTTTCTGTCTTCGGTTACCGTCTCTCCCTATGAACGCACGCAAATCAAATCAAAACAGAATTATTGACTGGTCATTTGCAAAAAACACGATCAAAAAATGTGCAAATAAATTGGATTTTGGTTTCACTTTTTGACTTACTTGTAGAGGAGATACTCTCTAATCGCAGGAGGCAAGTCGAGCTCTGATATTCGGGCCAGTCGATCTCGCGTCACACACTGACGAATTACTCGACGGCACAAGAATATCAATGGAAGAGGCTCAGCTGTCAAATTCAGCAATAACAAAATTTAAACTTTGACCTTGACCTCATAATTTCCACGCCCGGTATTTTGAGTATTGAATACTTACGATCTAGCCCACCAATATATTTCATGGTAATTTCACAGTGACCCCAGACGGCTGACACGATTGGGAACAATTTCTTGCCTTTCATACCGCGGAAGGCTATGCCCAGGTATTGTCCGTCGACAACAAATGCTAATGTCCCTTCGTCCATGTCCAGCACAACTGCAAAAATTGAAATAAATCCGTCAAACTAACTGACTTAAATTTTGCAAAATCTTTTAGTTCTTACCTTGAAAGCTGTCTGGCACTACAAAGTTTTCGTCTGGTTTGAGGAGGGCTGGATACGTTGTCCCTGACGCAACATTTTTGCTATCATGGTAAAGCTTATTCCGACCCAAATCCCAGCCCCACGACTGGTCATTGCTTCCAACCAAACTCTGCAACAGCAACACAAAAATATCAACATTTGCAAAATGTCTACAAAATTCACGTCAATATTCGCACTGTTTGCTGACGTACCTGGTAACCAACTGAATTGAGAGGTGCGTCTTGGGTGGCGACTCCGACGACGGCATGAGTCCCTCGTTGTCTCGTCGACCAGTGAACTTCCCAAACGTGGAGTCCTCGCGTGAACCCAGTCTTCCCTCGAATGCAGTCTGTGCTTTGGGCGACGGGGTGGCGATGGAATGTTAGTTTGTCATCCTCCTGAACCCAAAAAATCACAACAGTTAAATTTTGCAAATTTGCACAAATCAGAAATTTATTTCAGGCTATGCTCAAACTAACCTTCACAAAAATATTGAGTGAGCGATCTTCTGCATTCCACGCGTACTTGATTTGATTTTCTTTGAGGGCAGGGGGCATGTCTAGGAGCATGTCAAGACGGGGTGGAGGTGTGAGTTCTTCAGCCAGTTCTCTTGGGCCTGGGGTCCGCGTCGTCGTCTCTCGACCCACAACTTTCCCTCCTCCAACTAAAACAATGCGATCCAAAATCATAAAATTAAATTGCGTGTCAATTCCCTCCTCAAGGTCAGCCAGCACCCAGCAAGCCAGCAGACCGCGACCAGGAAACTCTCGCGTGGGACAATCTCCCATGACCTCCCATTCGATTCGACCGTCGTCGACTCCTCACCTGAAACTTTCTGACCCATGCTCATTCCACGGTATCTTCTTCTCGTTCTGAGGAATTTGTGTCCTCCACGAGTCGTTGTTGCAGTGCCTGTCGTCGTCCCACCACTCCCGAGTTGCTGGGAACTAGTATAGTAAGGAAGTGAAGAAAGGGCGGCTGCGGCAGCAGCAGCAGCGGCGGCGGCTGCAACGGGCGGCAAAAGTTGGGCCGGAACTCGACCGATTCCAAACCCCGGTGAAGAGTTGGTACTGTGGCGATTGTGGCGCTGGTGACGGGGGTCGCAGAACCGAAGAGTCGTTGTTCCTATTCCACCGCTTGGCAAGGACGGAGCCGAACACGAAGAAGAAGTGTCAACCAACAAAGGTCCACTACTTCCGCCGGGAGTCGTCAAAGATGAGAGAAAGGGGTGCGTTGCCCCTGACCTTGAAGATGAATTCCGCCGAGTCTGCGCCTGCTGACCTCCTCCAAGCAGTCCTCCTCGACTTTGAGCCCTGCAAATAAAAAGGAAACACAAACTTCAGTCATTTTGTATTTTTCGTCATATCATTGGGGATTTTGACATCACATAAATAAAATTCCCTGGACAGAAAGGGGTGAACGGTGAACCATTTGGCAGTTTCTCCCGGGTAGTTTACTCTACTACTCGGGAGAGTCCAAAATCAAAGATTCAGCGATCTTCGAAGAAGAAAGTGAGGGAGCGGGAGCGCGAGAGGAAAGCGAACGAAGGCGTCTAGTTCTAGTCTAGGCGTCTTTCTTTTGAAAAAATGAACAAAAGGATTGAGCCCAACTCCAACTCCTGGGAGCCTGGCTCTAGTCAGTCAGTCCTTCTTAGAATTTTAGACGTCAAAGTCATAGCCTCCAAAGCTTGCCTCAGGAGAGAACGCGTGAGCTAGGAAGTATCGGTGGTGGTGAACTTGAGAGTTGAGTTGAGAGAAATTTTGTGAGAATTCCCCTCCTCAAACTCTTCATCGATTTTCTTCAGCTTCCTTTCTTCCTTTTCTCATTCAGTCTGCCTATTCCCCTCTCTCCGAAGCTTTTCCCAACAGCACAACGCAGCATTTCTGCATTTCTCGGATTACCCGAAGAATATGATTCCTAGCCAGCCAACAGCCCAAAATATCTACAAAACTCATTCATTGTCAGCCAAATGACCAAATCCCTAACGACCACATTTGAGAATCTGGGATTCCCAATGGGGATTTTCCATTCCATCTGCATTTTTGCACCAGTTAAGGTTCAGGCCAAGAGGACAAGACGAGACCGTCAAAATAGAACTAACACACAATACCTGTACCTGCCTGACATTTGATCACATGCATGCAGAGTCAGACAAATACCCGGGTATCGGACTCGGACTATCTAGTTTCCTCTAATAGTGTGGGCTGTCCGGGTGAAAGCAAAACAAAGCACGCCATGTCATTCACTCAGGACGCGACTCACTCTCAAAACCTCAAACACAAAAACGGGACAAAAAGAAAGAAAAGAAATGGGAAAAAGTACAAAAAAATTATCTATCCAATCCATCTATCGATTAATCTGCTTCATCCGACCACCGACCCTTCCACTTCCACTTCTTTCAGCCCACCTCACCCGGCTCACCGATTTTCCAACCTGTCTCTCACTTCAAAAACTCAATCCAAAATCCATACCTTTCAACACAAAACCCAACTCTGCCTCGATTCCTCGATCTTCTGTCTTTTCGGATCCAGTCAAACTTCGGATTCGAATTTCGGACGACAAAAATCCGAAACTGTAAGAATCTGACGACCAGACCAAGACTAGACTAGAAATGCTGGTGTCTCCGTCCGTCTAACTTCTTCTCTCCAAGAATACTAAACTAACGAAACACTCAATCAGCTCTTCAGCACTAGCAGTTCACAATTATTCACATAATTTGCAATCAGCCTCAGCAGCAGCCCCAACTCTCCAACGTAGGTGGCCTTGGCTAATCCATCCAAGCAAACAAATCTCCAAATCTAGCCACCCAGCACCACTAACTAACGATTAACGAAAAGCTCATAATCCTAGCCATCCTAGCTGCCTAGTTAGCCAACAACACAACTTAAGCTAAGCTGTTGCTGTGCATTTCCTACAAGGTTAACACAGCAACAGCACTACAGAGTGTGGAGTACATCCACATTTTTTTTAAAAAAAATTTGAAACCAGTTCTGAGTTCTGGCCATAAAATTTCCACATTTATGGGTGGCTTCAGCATCCAATAAAAATCGATCTAGAATGGATGCAAATTTTTTTCAAATAGAAAACGAGAATTCCTCTGCTCGCTCCGCCGACAGCTGAGCTGACCGGTATTCGTTTCGTTCTCACTCCCCGCTCTTGCGTCAGGTCAACAAATTCCAAATTCTAAATCAAAGTCCAGTGCGGAATTTAATTAAATTGTCCGCCTCGTCAGTCCGTCAGACGTGACAGCTTGTGACTCTGGCCGCCGCCGGACCGGAGTGACCCAAATCAATCGCGAATTTTCGCTTTGCAATTTTCGGAAAAGTTGCTCAAAGGATGAATTTGCAGAAATTTACATCAAAATGCTGGACTCGACATTGAAGGTGTCACAGCAAGGGATGATAGAGACGGAGAGCGAAGTGTCCATCATGTCCACGTCCATTGCGTGGCTGCGGCTTGAAGGCATTTCCAATTAATTCGCACACTTTGCTACAAACCAGTCCACAAAAACTCAAACAAAACACTACCGCACCGCACCGGGCACTTTGCACCGCACAACTTTGCAACAAACAATGACAACAATCGACTCAAACTCTGCTAAACTCAGTCAATCTCCATCTCAAGTCCCAGTCAGAGACTGAACGCATTTTCTTACGCACTCACGCACCAACTTCATTTTCAATTTTCTATCAACCAATGCTCAAAAATCCATAAACAAGATAAACAATGCAATACAAAAATCCAAGTAAATGTAATGTCTGCCTCTGTGCCTGACTCTGTGCCTTGACTGACTCTGCTCACAATTCACAACAATTCAATGTCTCAAATCCAATCCACCATGAATTTACAACAATCGAACAGCAACAATTCAATTCAAATTCACTCCTGTGTCCTAATCTCATCTGAATCTTCAATGTTCATCTGTTGCCTTTGATTGTTGGGAGTCAGTCAGGCATTGGGTCAGAGGTCAGAGCAGAGGAACGAGGAGTCAACAACGACAACAAAGCAAGCAAAGTGTCGAGTGTCGAGGCGAGTGGCTGAGCAAAGACTGAATGGAGGTGCAAAAGTGGCAATGTTTGTAACCAAAACCAAGCAGCTAGCAGCCTCAGCGTCATGATCCTCCAAAACAAGACTCCAAGTGCAAATCAATTGTGCAAAAATTGTGCAATTGGTGTGGTGGTTGGTTGTTGTTTTTGAGGATGGATTGGATGGATGGATGGCTCAGCGTTATGAATATGAAGGATGGAAGGAAGCACGAGGCAAGAGCAAACAGTGAAATGAGTGAGGAGTGAGATTCATTTTCATGGCTAAGGTTAAGTAACAATGAGAATTCACAACTCTTTGTTGCTTTGCTTGGTTCTCCTTCCCAGCACACAACACATGGCTCTAAGCACCAACAATCCAACAATTCAATTGCAGCACAGCATTCCAACTAACTACCTGTCTGTCTGCTCTTCAACGTCACCCACAAAATCCCACAGCATCCCAAATCTAAGCCCAGTCAGAAAAGGGTTAGCAATCTGAACTGAAAGGGAAACCAACAATGTTGTAAAAAAAAGTTTACAAGGGACAAGGTCAGTTCAACCCCAACTCACATCAGACATCACCCAAAATATGTACAGGAGCTTAGCTAAGCTCCATGTGCTCAACATACTCTCCCATCCCATCCCGTCCCATGTGTTGGTTGGAAACACCTGAGATTTCCTCATCCCACCCCACTCGCTAGTCAGCCCCTAAATAGAATTCAATTGTTGACTGACGACTGACTAGATGAGCTCTTCTTGTACTTGTACCTCAGCGAGCTCTGAGCTCATCTTGGCATGCTTGTGTTTGTGGAGCTGCCCAGGCTGGCACTTGGCAGGAAAGGCGAATTGGCGAATCGGCGAAACAACAATACATGCTTTGCTCGTTTTGCAATTTGGCGCATTGTAATTTGTAACATTAGAAATGGCTTCAGATTGTTGAATGATTGTTAAGATGAACTGCCTACCTGTACCTGTGCCGCCAGTGAGATAAGTGCGATTGTTGATTGTGCGAATTATGAGCAACTGAGCCGAGCGAGTGTCCTTCACCTTCAAACTAAACTGCTAAACACTCACACTCGACACTCACTCACTCCTCACTCCAAACATCACAAACAAACAAACAAATCAAAGACAATTAAATTAAACTCCTACCTTATCTTAGCTAAGCTATGCTGTACTCAAACCCTCAACGAACCAACCACCCCATTATTCCAACCCAATCAGCCTCCATTAGCTCCATTCCTTCATCCTTTTCAAAATTTCTTTTCAATGCTAAACACGCAAATACTGGCTGTAATCCAATCTTGCCACACTTTCCTTGTAGCAAATTAATTAATTACGTAATTCTCTCAGCTCCCATTCATGCCATGCCATGCCCTGAGTCCGTTCCATCCTTAATCCTTCCTCAAGCAGTCAGGCTAAATTCAATTAGCACTTCAGCACTACTCGCACTAATCGCGTCGCCTGAATGGCGTACCTGAGTGCCAATGACTTTGTAAATATTTAGACAAATAGGGCAGGAATGGAGCTTAATTGGAGTGAATTCAGTTATTTCCCTACTGCTCACTTTGATAGGTTTGGATGCAGTTCCTTCCTTCCTGAGCTTCCTGATCCGTTTATCCGATAATCCGACCCGTCCTTTAGTTCGTTTCGTAATCCTTAACTTTCCTAACTTAACTCCTTTAAGTTTCTCAACTCAAACACTCGACTCCAACTTTTCCACCACTCGACCTTAGCAGAATGCACAGCAAAACACTTTAAAACTTTTAGACAGTCTCGACTCCTCTCGGAGTGGAAAAATTGCAAATGAAATAAAATCCGTTCCGTTCCTTCCTTTGATGGAAACAACTACAGAGAAACTAAAACTGAAACCAAAACAAGGTTCACTTCACGTTCAGACCAAAATCGAAATGGAAACCTCAGCCCAAATAAAAACGTCAAACCTCAATGAACGATAAACTCAGACAAATCGTAAATCGACTCATTCAAAAGGTCACCAAATAAATGAACGACCACCAGCCCCAGCTCCGCCCTAACACTAATTATTTATTTAATTGATAAATAATAAAAAAAAATTGAACGTACTCACTCTGCCCACTGTCCACTTGACTATTTCAAAACAAAACTACAAAAAGTCCGAGCCGAGCAGAAGCAGAGCCGAGGCAATAGCTGATTAGACAACGAGTTGACGAGCCAACCTCAACGATTAAAAGTGCAGCACTAAAATCCCTGCTCATTTTCAACTTCAACCAAATGAAATGACTTGTTTTAATTCTGATAATTGAGACGATTGCAGCACTAGCAGAGTCAAGTCAAGAGCCAAATTTGTTTTGCAAGTAATTGCGTTCCAAAAACTATTGGTTGGTGCGTCATGAGTACATTGGAATCAAAACAATTCCAATCAATCCAACCAACCTAATAATATTCGTCACTCCAAACTCCACTTGAAGCAAAATGATTTAATTTTAATGCAACAACGGCACAATTCCAGGGATTCTGCCGCCACTTCACTTCCTTACTCTCAAAAACTGCGTGCATGAGATGCATGTATTGTTTTCGATTTTTATTTTTACATGGCGATGGCATAATCTAATCAATCACTCTTCAACTCTCTAATCTCCCATAACCAATTTCAGCCGAATACACATACAAAATTAGACAACACAAACACACCAATAGCACGCAGTCAAATTGCAGGTCAAACTCAAACTGACTAATGACCTCACTTGGCTGAGGTAACCGTGACCTAAAATTGCCAATTAATTTTTTTGACAAAACGTTGCAAAATCCAAGTGAAATATTCACTACCTCACCCGTGAAAAGTCAAATGTCAAAGTCGTACACGTGCAGGTGCTGACTTGCTATGTGAGAATGAGCTAACTCCGTCTCCGTCCCCGTCCGATTCTGATGCAATTGGCACTATTTGACACTTTCTTTCGACACTGGCAATTTTGAATATTTAATTGCATGCAATAAACTGCTCGAGCCCGAGCCTGTGAAAACTTTGAATCGAGCCCATGTGCTGAGTTAAGCTCAAACTGCTCAGCTTTCGATCCGTCCATCCCTCCATCCCAACTTCCCCAACACAACACATGTAAGTTCAATAGACCAGATGATGTACATTACATTTCATAATTTCAATTTGAATTTGAATTGCTATCAATTTTAACCATTCTATTAATTCTTTAATAGCTCAGCAAACACAGCAGAGCACGCAAACAATCCAAATCCCGCAACCCTGCACTGCATGCACATCCTAAGCAAGCAAACAAAATAAAACGTCCGATCGACTCATCCTGACTATGACTATGACCTCACCCACTTGCCACTTGCACAAAAACACATGTCATGTCAACGAACTCAAACTCAATAATAGTGTCAAGAGCCGAGTCTGAGCAAGAGCAAAATTCGCTCGCAACGAACTCTTCCTAAAAATCCAGACCAGAATCAGACTGCAGAGCAAAGAAATCAACTTAATTACGCTACAGAACGCGATTCTCGACCCAAAATTGCGTGTTGATTACCAAATCAAAAAAACTCTTGTCAATCGACTCGACATGCAATCCTAGCCCCACGAGCACAGCTAATTCTCATAATTTGCTGAATTTGCTCACATGTACCTCTGATGCTGGTGCTGGAGCAAATGATTTGTCCAGAAAAACGTTGTCGTCGTCGTCGCCCCCGTCGTCGTGGCCGGTGATTGCAATTGTGATTGAGTTGTGGAGAGCCAATTCGACAAATTCGTCTGTTGTTGCTGCTGATTGTTGGGGTAAAAGTCGAACCACCGAGCACATGGCAGGCAGACGAGGAGAGCAGAGGAGGAGGAGGGGTAGTGGAGTCCTAGCCCTTGACCTTGACTTCCAAGCCCTAGGCCGAGTCCCAGCCCAATCCCAAGTCCGGCAAGGCCGAGCAAATGAACGGTCAACGGTCTGGAGCACAAAAGACACAGAATTGGCGGTTGGGGCGACACTCCTGGACAAGGAGTCCCAGCCGTTGTCGACGTCGTCGTCGTCGTCAAGGACGCTGCACAGTCTCCACCTCCACCCCCACCGCCGTTGTGTTGTTGTTGAAAAGCGCGAATATTCAAATTCAAACTCAAACAACTAGAAGTGGACGTAGTTTGTGAGCCGCCATGATGACGGAGGACCATTACCACCAAAGACCGAACCCAACTCAACGGCCACGAACGTCGTCACCGTTCACCAACTCTTCAAACCGAACATTTAATCTGGGAGGAAGAAGTGCACTTTTCGACTTTTGAAATTTTCCTCAAGTCCTTGGGTCTCTTTTGGCCCAACTTCAAACTCGTCTCTGAGTCTGAGCTGTGTTTTCAGAGTTTGAAGCCAGAAAACGTGCGAGAGCCAAATGCACTGCACTGCACGACACTTTCATCCGCACTTCAAAATTCAAAGAGTTACAAAACTCAACTCGCAGCAGTGCACTGGAAGCGCAACACAATGCAAAATTCAATCCCAATGGAATGGAAATATCTCAAAAGACTGACTGACTGACTCTGCTACCCGTTTCTAGGTCCTACCCGTGCCGTTTCTATAGGATTCTCGTTACTCTTTGTAAAAACTGTTCTAAAACTACTAAAAAATGGATGTGTTCTGTTCGTCGTTTTCGTTGCCGCGTTGCTTCTTGTTCCTTATTCGTTGTACTCGTGAATGTACTTGGTTTTGAATCAAAATATTTTTCGTTTTCGATTTATTGCAAATCTCAGGTCTCGGGTCAGTTCAGTTCTGAGGACTTATTCAAAATATTGCCTAGAAACACTATATTGTCCTTCTTTTCTTTCCTTCTCTCGTCGTCGTTTGGGACTAACGACCGTGCAGAGGAAGGAGAGTAGAGTTCGAGTCTCCACTGTGGCTCTCCGTTCCGTCCGAGGAGTGACTGAACGAGTCCCGTCCCGGCACTTTCCACCAAAGAGAGCAAACAAGACGGGAGCTTGGCTCACACTCCAGCTCTGCTTTCAAACATTCCAAAACCGAGTTTCGCTCTTTCCTCGGTCGGAGAGAGGCAGGCAGAGACGGAGGGGAAAGGAAGAAAAATCGCGACTCAACTCAGCTCAACATTGGATTTCCTTGGCATGGGAAGAGTTGAGCCCAGACTTTCCTTCGCTGCTCCTCTGTTTCTCTGTTGGTCCGTCGGTGGTGGGGAAAGAGCCCAAACTCAAAACCGACGCAGGGCGAAGCGAAGAGTGAAAGTATTGATCTCCTCTGCTTCGTCTGCTTCCCATTCAACATTTCAACTCAACTCAATCCAATACTTCCACTTATTCCTCCAACGCAGTGCATTCGCATTCCTATTCCTTTCCCCAGCCCAACCGTCAGCCCTTCCTGTCTCCTAAACTTAAAACTCTTGAGTCAGAGTCGTCCTGGCCCTCGACGCCTAGGCCTAGGATTTCCACTCAGGGCTCCTATCGCAACCGAGTCCGAGTCATAAGTATTCCGAAAACAAGGAACTTCTCATCATGCACTATAGCAGTGCAGGTTAGTGCAAAATCAGCACAATATTATGACAGGTCGTTCTCTCGTTCTGAGCAATATTCCGAAAATGTCGGATCGGACTTCGGACAGAACCCGAATTTGCTCAATGCTCCGTTCCGATTCGAAACCTAGTTCAGTTGGACTTGCACTTGCTCTTGCCTCGTGTCGTGTCCACGAACAATCTAGACGAGAACGAGAAGAACGAAACGAAACTGAACTAGGATTGAGTGACTCTGACTAACTCTGAACCTCTAAGGTTCGACGCCCTTTTCCCCCTTTTCCTTCACACACAACTATCGCAACTCCACTCCACGAACGCTCGCTCATTCTCTCAAATCGTCAAATCGCACTCAATATTATGGATTCCTTTCCATCCAGCCCAAGTCCGTCCAGTCCAACAAACCAAACTAATCCAACAAATGAAACAGAACAAACACTGCATACAATTCATGACTGCAGGCAGGAAGGCATAACGGAAATCAATCAAAGAAACACAACTGAACTAAACTAAAAAACCGGGCAGTGCGGGCAGGAGCCGAAATCCGAAAATGCAATCAAGGATTGCCAACCTTTCCTTTGCTCCCTACTCCCGGGTAGCCCGGCCGTCGACGCGTCGACCGAATCAATTTTTAGAATTTCGAACCAAGCATTGCATTGTAGCATTCTTTCAATGTTTCTTCACACTTGTCTCTATTCATTCAACCCTCGCCCCCCCCTCACCATCCTTTAGATGATTTGTGACTCCTTGTCACACACAAAATACCAACGTCACCACCCATTTCAATTTCAGATTCAAAGTCGAAGCTGAAGCGGTTGCCAATAATTCCAGAAAGTCTTCTGTCGCACTTGACTATTTTCTAATCTGAGCCGGCCGTAACCTAGAACTTAGAAACCGACCGAACCGAACCGAATTCAGCACTAGAAGCGGGTACTCGAGCAACAAATTGCCGAGATCATTCAATCATTCAAATAAATGGGTGCACATTTAGACATTTATTTAAAAATCGCAAAAGCCAAGCAAAATATCAAAGAGAACACAAAAACGACTTTCTCCAAGAAAGCCGGAAGAAAGTCATTGCCATTGCCAATTTGCCAAGTCTATAAATCTGCCCGTTATCATTGCTTCAATTTGCATTCCGGCCGGGCACTACATGAGCTCATGAGCATCCGCAGTTAGGCTTGATTTGGAACCCATTAGAGTTTGAAAGTGCTACAAAATATTTCGCTTCACTTTTGTTTCAAACCCTAATGCTAAATGCTAAAGCACATGAGTATCGTATTATCGGAATGGGAAGAGTTGGTCTTGGTCGGTGTTTGAGTTGAGGACTTGCCAAGTCATGTGTCATGTCATTTTGGCAACCTCAGCCATGAGCCTCCATCGGCTCCACAGTCGCACTCCTGAGCCTGTCTCAGTCTCATGGTCTTCACCTCCTGCAGTCACTCACTTCTCTCACTTTTTTTCTAAAACTCTAGCCTAGCATTAACTTCCTCGTCAATGCCAAATGCCAAAAATCTCAATTAAGCTAAAGCTCGCAAAAGTGCGTAAGAAAAGAAAAGAACAAGAACATGGTCGACCCGGCCACGACACGAGTAGCTCGTCTCGTCGGTCGTCGATTAAGTTCATGGCAACTCTATCCATTTTCTTTTCATTGTCGTCGTTCGCATTGTTATGACATGAGTGACTGGTTTACATGCGCTGCGTATGGATGCGTTGGCGGAAATCACGCATGTATGTGCGTATGTACTGTACGCATTGGTTGCTCCGTGCAATCCAAGGTCAAGGCCAGGCGCTCAATTACGCAATGCGAAAGCGAATCTTGACAATTATCTCAAATCGCAATCTTTTCTTACTCTAAGACTAAGACCTCCACTCGTCGTCGTCGTCGTCGTCCACTCCTTACAAAATTACAAAAGAAGAAGGCAGAAGGTCAAGTCAAGTAGTCTTGTAAAAAAGTGCGTAGTGGTAGTGCGTAGCTGACGTGATTAGCCTAACCTTCCTACGCGCTTTTTGCTCAATTCCATATCTGTACTTTTATTTTTTTCAAACAAATTCATTGTTGTAAAACGCATAGTGCGTAACAAGCAACCAATTTTAAGCACGAGAATCGACAGACAATAAAACCATCATGTAAAATGCTAGTTTATCTCCTTTGCTTTATCAAAATTGTAAAATTGTTCTGACTATTTTGAGCACACAAGGCTGTGGTAGGAGTAGGACTTGAGTCACTTGAGCGATAAGGTCATTGTCGATATGATATTTCGATAGTCGATACGATATCAGTAAAAGCTGATAGCTGAGTTGAGTCAAGTAAACAAAAACTTTTCCCATCCACATCCTATCCACACTCACATGCAGCGCGATGTAATTCGATTATTTGTACACAAATTGTGAGCAAACACCGCACTGCGACTACATTTACCAACTATGGATATTTCGGAAATTCCGGATTCCAAACTCAGAGCATTCATGTCAGAACTCAGGTTTTGGTAGCTCAAGTTGAATGAAATCTAGCATTTCGATTGACCTTTATGTAAAGAGCTCGCTCAATTCCTGCCCTAATCTAAACCATGCTAATCGAACCACGAATTTTCTCATCTATTTTCTACATATTCAGTTGCTCAACGTAATTTCAAAAACACCGCACCGCACCACCTAGTGCACTACAACTAAAACTGACAATCAATTTTAAGACAATGAACGAAACGAAGGACATGACATTTGACCTTTGCCCTCTTCCTCGATCAGAATTCTTTAAAATGGTCATACTCAGAACGAGTAAGAATGGGATGAGTGGTGGAACTTAGTACTAAATACATGTACTAAATTAGCAGATGTGAATTGAGCTGGAGCAAAAACAAAATTAAAACTGTTGTGCTAATCACACAAAACTAAAAATAAACTCAGAATCCGTTAATCCGTTCAGATGTGCGAATGACACTGCCGACAGGATTAGTTGATGATGATATGCAAATGCAAAGTGCAAATACAGAGGCTGGCAGACATAATTTTTCCAAGACTGACTATGACTCCCTCTCAACCCATTAAACTCAACCACAAATCTATCCCACAATCCCCTCCATTCTATCCATTCGTTAATATTTTAAAAATAAACTGCTCTCAGTTCTCAATTAAAATTATTCCAATCATGTGATTGAGATAGTGATGCAGAATGCAGATGCACCAAAGAGTAAAGCAAATCAACTCCGCAAAAGTTCTTCACCCCGTTCAATGAGCAGACTAAATCACCCGTTCTGGAGTCTTCGCTTCCGTCTGCTTCTCTGCCTCTAACTTTAACCCTACTTAACCCCTACCCCTCCTATTTAAATATTAAATTCATAATTAGAATCTCAATCTGGACTGCAATGATCTGTTAAATGCTGCAGGAAGCAGGAGGATTTCAGAGCCAAAGTCTCGTCTCATTCGAAAATCTTAAAGTTTAGGACAGGAAGATTGGCAAGTGCCAAGAGTCCCAGTCGTCAAGCAGCATAAACTCTTTTGGATCTCAATTAAAATTAGTCTTTATGCAATGAGCAAATACAAAACTGGAAATGTTTTAAAAAGTTGCATTTCCTTTATGGTACAATCAATCGTACAGTAAGTAATCAAATTATTGACCATGGTCGGTCGGTGGTTGACCCTAATCGTATTCGCAAGCCTCCTTTCCCTATCCGCATACTCCACCCCAAGGATGCCAACAACGAATGGAAATGGAAATGACGAATGCGAAATTGACAAGGACTTTCGACTTTGTTTGCAGCAATTATTGTTTTTATGAGTTACAAACAACTGGTGGGTCTGTCTGCCAGTGAAGTCCGTCTGAGGTTTGACGGTTTAGTTTGAGTGTCTGACTAGACTAAAGACTAGAGAGTAGATTGCAAATTGCGATTGCGAAATTGCGATGCGAGAGATTGTTGCCGTTGCGTCCGGCCCTCCGCATCCGCATGCTATGAAAACGAAATGAAGGTTAAGGTGGTTAAAAAGAGTGGAGTGGATGACCGACATTGAACTCTCCAGACCAAAGTCAGTCAGTCAGAAAAACAACAAGCCAAGACAACAACGCAGATATTCCAGCGATGTCAATGACGACGCACTACCTGCTAACTAAATGCACTCAAGGTGTTGGGCTGGGGGGTCCTGTTTCTTGTTGACAAACTCTGGCAGCCTAATATTTCGCAATCTTAAAATTTTATGTTAATTAATTATCTCTGCTCTGCTCTGGATTTCTCAGTTCAGTGTTTGAGCAGCTGAGCTGGTTGGGTTGTTGCTATTGGCTATTTCAACTATTCCTAGTCCATTTCCATTGCTCATTAGAATTATCTGGTCTTCTGTCCCTATCTATCTGCCTGCACTTTCTGCTTGCATCCCGCCAGGCTTCCATTCCAAGCCATTTACTCACTCAATTGATTAAAGTGACTCTGACTCGACTCTTATTCAAATGACTCAACCGACTCAGCCCTCAACGCCTCAACCCTTTCCTCACTTCACTCTCATTTCGACTTCAGTTTCAGTTCCTACAATTTCACAACAAAGGCAAACAATTCTATGCAAGCATGCAAATGCAACGCAAAATCAGAACAGAACAACACAATGTGTTGGGTCTGGGTACGACTCAAACTCAGGCAACTCTACACCTAAGGCAAAAATGATCCTGGCAAGAGCAAGGGCGAGGTAGATAGACTCCGTCCCTTTCATTGTCAGTGTCATTGTCACCCTATTGTTGTAATCTTGCAATGCAAGGTTCCATCCAATACTTCAAAAAGGGTCCATCCCTAGCTAAAAATAAAAATCCATGCAGGGCTCGAGTTCGACTCCTTCCTAGACTAGACCTACCACTTGAATTCGTCGGTCAAGTCAAGAAAGGTCAAGGTTGACCCTTCACGGTCGTGGGTTCATTGATTCCACTCCATATTGTTGCCCTTTTCTGCTCTGTTTTCTGTTGTTTACCAAAAGGACAGTATAACGGGGATTTGTAACAATGTAAAATGATCGTCAGTGATTGTTGCTGGCCGCCATGCAAATGCAATGCTTTCGAATTTGTTTACCGAGTCGGAGTCGACCTAGACGAGCGACACAACAAGAGAACTCGAGCTCGAACTCTAAACCGCTGCTGCTAGCTTCATGAGCATCTATTTTCTAATCTCAATTTCATGTTTGATAATGCTAACGTTAAACTTAAAATGTTATTGTCGTTTTCCAGTAAATGCGTCAGTAGTCAGTCAGCACCACCGACCGACCGATCGTCCACGTCCGCCAAGCATTTTATTTTAAAAACTAGAACTAAAAACTGCACCAACTGGTCTTGCTTCGTTTTCCTTCGCAAATTATTCTAGCCTAACATTACATTAGCATCTCTTCCAAATTGCAAATTTCACAGCACTACGACTACTTGCTCCTTGAATGTTTTCTTGGAATTTTGTCGCATCGCAGATGCAGAGAATTTATGCTCCTAGAATCCAAACTTGAAATTGACCCTAGTTTTAAATTCTGTGAGGTTTGACTGACTACGTGCACAACTGACTCCAACTAAAACTCGACGTCGACGTCATTCATCCACAGGTTCCACAGATTGGATAAGGAGCAATGACGTTGACGTCCTTTTACATGTTTTGCACTGGCAATTGCAATTTACAACTGGCAAGTCGCAACTGGTGGCAAAAGGGCAACTTGGACCTTGGCAAAAGCAGATGAGAAAATCGAAAAATCTTGAGCGCACCGCACACTGAAACTGCAAACTGGAATGAATCGGATTGCTTGGATAATTCCATTTGCTGTTTACTCAATTACATTACGTGAGCGCATTGATAGCACAGAAGGATCTCTGTCTGTCTTGGTCCCTACTTTTGCCGTGTTTTCGTTAATTCCTTCTCATGCAGTCGCAAATGGCAATCTTCGCAGACCAAATCAATCAATTTAATAAATTTATATTTAAATAAATTACTCTTCCATCTTCCAAGTCATAAAACGATTCATGAATGATTCATCCCTATTTCTTAAGGAGGAAGGCTCGAAGGCTAGATTGCGAATGTGATACAAATTTGCAATTTTTGCAAAGTCCGTCAATCCGTAATGCCAGTTGCGATTTGCGACTAAATTTGTCCGACGGACCAATTCCGAGTTCCGACTCGCCAAACATGAAATGTCTATTTATGGTCACAATCCAAATTAGAATTGCACAATTTGCATTTTAGCACGTCAAGAATCAATTCCTTGTCGTGTCGTGCAATTGCAATGCAGTAAAACTAAGTAAAAATGAAAAATATACCAACCTTCCTTTGTCCTTCTTGTGTTCTTGTTGTGTGTCTGGCTAATGCTGGACGCCGTCGTCGTCACTCCCTCAATTCCGGGCTCTCAATGTCTTTGTCTTTCATTGTTGGCACTTGTTGCACTTTTAGAGTCACTGCTCAGTCCCAAATCCGAATCGTCGTCGTCGTCACTGCTCACTGCCTGGAGTTGTCGTCGTCGTCTTGGGCGAAGGAACAGAAATTAAGTTCTGGAATTATTTTATGGGTTTGGCATTGGCTGTGCTGTGCTGCTGTAGCCTTGTAGTCGTCGTCGTCTTGTGTGTGTGCGAGTTGATATCGTGTGAGTCTGGCTGGTCTGCAGGCAAAGTGTGGACCCGTCCGTGGAGTTGGGAATGGAATTGGAAGGCCAATGCATTGCATTGCACAACATTTCCCTCAGAGGAAAAAAAAACTGCGCTGCTTTGCTTGGGCCAGAATGGAGCAAAACAACCCGAACACTCCCGACTGTCCCGACCGAACCGACCCGACGCTCCGACGCCAAAGCACCTCCATAATCCGCCAATCCAATTCGTCATCGCCCAATTATCACCAATGTTTGTCATTAAATAAATGCTATTTTTTGATTACTAGGTATTATTGTTTATGACATGAGAGGAATATGAGCCTTAAGTGTTTTTTTTATATAATTATGCAGAGCAGATGCACATGCAGAGCTGGATGATGACTAAAGTTGAAGAGTCTTTATAATTTCTGGAAGCGCAGTAAACGGAGTACGATTAATTTGCATACCTGTAATCGTGTGATCGTAGTTTAGTAATCGACTACAAATGCCACCGATTAATGCCCAGCTTGGAAGAAACAGAGTGCAGAGAAAGATGTGTTAAGGATGAGTCATAAAAAGACTGGAAATTAAGGCAGGTAGTCTGTTGTGGGAGCATACTTGCGGTTGGTTAGCGATTAGAAGAGTAATTTTTTGTAATCTGTCGAATCTAATCTTTATAATGAGTTTGGTAATTCCTTCCTTCCTTCCGAAGTTCTGTCCATTTTATAAGTTTGTTTTGTCATGTGTTAGTCATTGACAACCAAATTCAAATTAATTTTTTTCAATGTTTTTTTTTCAATGTTTTTTTTCAATGTTTTTTTTCAA
>JAQGCM010000720.1:0-21228 GCA_034699705.1 Hymenaphorura dentifera
GAGTCCCGGTGGCTTCAAGAACAGCCTTAAGTGGCTGAAATCCGTTGACTACTGCAAAAAGCTGTTGCTTTTGCTTTGCTTTAATCTGTTGACTAAAAGTGGATGTGTAGCCGTACTATATGCGTACACAAAATCTTTTGATTCCGGCCCGATTTCTTTTTTCTCAGCACCCAAACGAACAAGCTGTTAACGTCTAAATGGTTTCTAAAGACAAGAATGACAGATGAAGTTGAAGAATTGAAGTGAACTCCTTGCTGCTTGTTGAGAGTGGGAAAATTTTATAGGATTTTAACCGTAATGACTTAAATTGCTTATTTAATTTTTGCTTGTTCATTCATTCACCAATCTGCCACATACGTGCGTACGTACATTTGCTACTTTTCAAGCAACTTTGTAAGCCGAGCCGAGAGACAAAGTGCTGCAGATGGTACAACTACAAATAGCAAAAGAGAGTAAATAAATTTCGGTTGGGAATTTATGGTGTGTTTGTGCTTTGCAGTGCAGGCTCAGGAGAACTTTGCAAATGACAAGATCTTTGAATACTGATTACAAAAAAGAAAATCTTTCATCATTTCTCTGTATCAAATTATTGTCTGTGTAACCTGCAAATAAGTTTACAATGCGGTCGAATCGTCGAATAGTAATCATATCTGTGTCGCTCCCTATTGTTGCCTGAATTTTGAAGAGAATGAATAATAGTTGGCAATGCGCAGTGATGGGTTAAATTCGAAGAACATTCCCATTCAAGTTTGATGCAATCATAATAATTGTTTTTCGTTTTTCTCTGCGAGATTCATTAGAATACGACGTGGATTAAGGTTGGTCAAAAAGTTGAAAAATATACTACTTTGCTTCCAATCCTTTGACAACTCAAAATCCAATGCATATTCTGAGCAAGTGAGATAATTATGAAATGTGTTCTAATTCAAACAACCAAATCGCATGTACTTTTATGCAAAAATTGAACTTATTCGCACGCTCGTCTGTGTGTATATTATTGCTCTAGTTTCGAACTGAAGCTACGTGCAACTCAGGTTAAAAAGCAAAGAAAATTTTGCTCATGCACTGCCGTTTTCATTCAGAGTCCTAAACCAGCGTTCTTGCAAGCAATTCAGCAAAGTGAGGTCAATGAATTTAAAATTATATTACTAATTGAAGCAATAAAGCAAGTCTAATTGGAAATTATTTACTTTTCATTACGATGTAAAGCAGCAAAGCAAAACCAAACCAGCAACGCAATTAGTACATTTTTAGCGATAATCTACGATCATTCTGCACACTAAATGACCAATAATTTCAACAAGGTTCAATTTAAAAATGACTAAATAAAAATACCAAAGTGCCAGACTGGAATTTCTGGATGGAGACCGATGTAGACAATATCCAAGCAACATATCCGATGATAAAACTTCCTACGAGCTGTGGGGCAAAAAAATTATTGTTTTGAGAAATTGCCATTCAAGTTCATTAAGAGCGCTGCAGACTTTAACTTAGGTGGTGCGTAACATTGCAAAAAAATAGGCGGAAATATGGGTAATGAACTTCCTCTGAAGCATACACCGGTGAAGTACAATGCATCAACGCACAGAAGGTGAGTTCAGAACAATGTGAATTAAAATTTTAGTGTAAAATCTCATTTGCCCAATTGCATATCGTATTCGTAAATTCGTAATGTAATACTTATCAAATGTGCACACAAAGCTTTGGGCTTATGTACAAAGTACAGATCACACTCTTCATGTTTAACATTGATGATGAATCACGTCAAATTCGCAGTAACTTTAATTACCACGGCTAAAAAATGTTGACTAATTCATTGGTTGAAACGTTGAAAGAAATGAATTAGCCTAGCAAAGTCACTTTGCTTTCAAAGCACATTTTCTGCATGAAATTTTGAAGACAGTACTACACGAGTGCTTTAAATTCTATTGCCCCAATTATTGAACTTAATTTAATTCTTGTTACGTTGATTTTATGACCGGATGTCTGCTTCTCACTTGAGTGGTAAAAAGTTCCTCAAATGAAATCATGGGGTGCATCTTAAAATACAATTGCTTATCCGAGTTAAAATGCTTATAAATTTGAAAGAAGTTCTACTTGAAATCTTGAAAAATCGCAAAACGCAAAAATATAATGTTCGTGCGGTTCATATTCTATTGTTCTATACAGTTCCACAATTATTATTAGCAAAAAAATTAACCAAGTTCAAAGCAAAATATAATTACTAGTTCAATTACTATGAAATCGAGATCTACTAAATTATGTAGACTAGAACTTTTATCTATCAATGATTAAAAGATTAGTGCCTCACAAAAAGATGCAAAAAAAGAATGCCGAAAATGGAGTGAAAATATTTCCAAACCACAAAATACGTGTCTTTTGCAAATATATTCTTTTATAACATCACGCTACAATTCGGAACACCATTTTGTGGTTTTGTCAAGAATAGTAACACGGCACGGGCGTAGAATGATTTTCGAAAGAATCAGGTCTTTTTTCTCGTCAACGTTTTCAGTGTACTCAAAATATCGTTAATATTGTCTTGTAGTGGTCTAAAAACTTTTCCAACTCTGCGATTTTTGCGAATTCTTTTCTAGCTTGTACCTTCGAATTTTGAGCAATAAGTCCAAAGGCTTCTCAACAATGCTGCTCAAACTCAAACTTTCTCCATGAATACCGTGAGAAAATATTTGCTCCTTGACTCGTTGCATTAAAAACTTTCACTTGGACTTGAGTTTGGAA
The DNA here is from genome assembly GCA_034699705.1 of Hymenaphorura dentifera. Classification (NCBI taxonomy): domain Eukaryota; kingdom Metazoa; phylum Arthropoda; class Collembola; order Poduromorpha; family Onychiuridae; genus Hymenaphorura; species Hymenaphorura dentifera. Next base: position 2,743 of record JAQGCM010000720.1, read on the forward strand.
TCTTTATTTTTTTGTAAGCACAAATCACTACAATGCAATGACTTCCTAGAACTAGAACATACATTTTACGATGTTTGCATTGTCGTAAATTCACCGTGAAAAATTCTTTGAATTTTAGTTCAGCTCGTAAACTTTGTTTTACCAGAATTTAAACTCACGAACCATATAGATTTTTCAAGATTGCTTCTTCAAAACTCTTTTCATTATTTGCCAAACTTGGCTGCGCGTTGGACGTTGGACTAATTAATAAAACCTATTTGCACCAAATTGCACAGGAATTGAGAATTAGAAAGCTGAACGCTTTGGCTTGCACCAAATAAGGTAGTTGCTGCCCATGCAATGTAAGCAGATGCAAACAACGTCTTGATTATTGAAAAGATAATCTTTTTGGCCAACAATTAGACCCTTCGTTTAAATATTAATTACTGGATATGAAATCATACTTTTCAATAGTAAACGACAATGCTTTGAATGAATTGAATGCTGTGCGAATTTAAAATTAGAATTAGGAAATTGAATCCATATAAGCTAAATGAAACTTGTGTCTTTTTTATAATTTAAGACTCATCGTATTTTTCCACTGCAGTAACCGAATCAACTTATTAAAGAACACCTGTTCCTATGTTCCTTGCATGAAAAAACACAAGCGGAATAAATCACACTTACAAGGATGTATTAACCAGAGGCTAATCTGTCAAACAGGTGTAATTTTTTAATTTCAAATCCGTTACTGAAATAAATATCATCTCACATAATCACAGGGTTCTTTACGACTCAATTTCCCAAAGTCACACCTGAGTGACATCCAGTCAACAATTATTACGGCGTGCGACACAAGCATTGCGTGTCTCGAGTCAGCCCGCTCAGCCCACTATTCTTGAGAAGATGAAACTAATTAGTTGAAGTAAATGCTTACAAATATAATGACAGCCAAAGCAGTGAGTAGATGGCCAAGCCACCCGATCGTCACCCGGTTCTTTTTCATCCTTCCGATTTCCGATCCCGATTCCTTACATGAAAATGTAATGATTTCACCAACTTGACACAAACCGGCTAAACTATTCGTCACTCACATAATGGAAAGCTGATTACAAATGAAATTTGCTCTCGTTATTAGTTGGGAAAAAGTTAAAAAACGAAGTTTAGTTGGGCCTTTGAAGAGCCATGGTAGGAGGAGATGTGGGCAAAGGAGATGCCACATGAGAACTGATGAAAACAGGAAAGGAAGTCATCCATGAGGTTGGTTGGTGCAAAGAAGCAGTGAAGCGTCAGAAAGTTACTCTTTCCCAGCTGCCCTACTTTTCCCATCTTTCTTTCCTCCTATTCTTGTAGCCACTCACATTCACACACTCAACGTGTGACCAACTCAAGAAATCACACCAATTTGAGGTTACTACAAATGAATCTTAATACAGACCCATTCTTTTTCATCCCCCCTTGCCCTCACTCTACACACAACAATCAAACGTTCCGACCAAACACAAAAATTGTAATATTCAGAAGTAAACAAGCAAGGTATTTACTCAAAATATTGAATGTATAAAATTTATGTATGGATTTTTTTTCGGTTTAAGGCACTCTTCAGTAAGTAACTATCGTAAACCCTAACTACTTAATACATGAATACGTACATATATTGTTGTATGCGACAACGACGTTCATCTCTTCTTTTTGTTTTACACGTTAAATTTGGATTGACTTGCTCTAGGGATCACATTTTGTTGTTGGGTACATTTGAATTTAGTTGGGATTTTAACTGTGGTGATTTTGGTCGTTAGTGTTAATTGCGGCTAACGAAAGAGTTTACTCTATCTTCACTTCATCTGTGACAGCGTCACGAGTGACAAATGCAAAGCTGCCCGATGAGGAGGAAGACAAATGAGTTTCGCTGGATTGTCGGGAATGGTGACTGGATCCTTCTCCTTTCTTCATTTCTTCCTCGTACTCGCTCAACAGACGTCGTTGATCCTCTTCAGAAATATTAACCATATCCCCAACTATTGGCAAAAGAGAAGCATTGAATAAGACATCAAACTCTAAGAACTCGATTTCTATTATGCTAGAAAGTGCACCCAATTTGTATAGTTGCAAATTACAACACTATTGGTCTTCTTATGATGTGAACACAAAGGGCGTCTACTTCCGTTTCCGATTTTCCACGGATTTGTTTGCTACTACATTTATGACACAATTGTATCCATCAGGAGAAATATATTCTCATTAGAATCTGGGCTAACGATTTAACGCAATACCGAGTGTAAGCCTACGGGCACATTTGAACAAGTAAGGTGCGTGAGTCATGCTGCTTAACAGCGCTTCATGCCTCAGCTGTACATTCACAAGTGTTTACTAAAATTCAAGTTGTTATTCTAAATGTCGAAGGGCATGGTTTGAGTTTATTCACTTAAAAGACCAAACCGTGCCCTTGGGGGCCAGGTTTGAGTGGCTCAAAGACTTTTCTACTACAATACCTATAATATTTCACATTTGATTAACAAATCGAATGGGTACTGTCAGGGTCAAGGTACTGTCACTTAAGTCGAGTTCATTAGCTGGCCTAATGATTTTGAAATTTAATATCAACGCCTATCTTTTCAGGACCGTGAAAAACCAGAGAAACGGTGATTAAGACGAGATCAAATTCAAACTGAACGTTCAAAGTGTTCATAGTAGTGTTGAGATTTACTAATTTTGGTACTGTGGAATGCTTAGTAGCGTAAATCATTAAAATCAGACGTGACGGACTCGTAATACATTCAAATATGAATTTGAAAATCACCACAATGCCAACTACCTTTCCGTACTACTCCTATAATTACTTGATCTCTATGAGCATTCAATAATTAGAAAACAAGTTCTTACGCAAAGTTGGATCTCCTTGTCCAGAAATGTCAGATTCTGATTCTACTCGAATTGCGCTTAGATTGGGGGTATCCGGTTTATGTTCATCGGTCTTGCAATTCAAACCAATCTGATAGTAGAAACGATGCCAAAAGAGAATATGCGAAACTTTATCCGGAACCAACTGAGAGTAGTGGAGTTGAAGGTGAGGATTAAACGTCAATAGATCTGCTAACTCGTGAGTTTTTGATTCCAAATCAAAAGCAGCGGCCCAGTTATCATATGCCGTCAAATCTTCTGGGTCTTCGAGAAAAACTCGTTCCTCCAAAGCCAATGAATAAATTTGTGCCTTAAAACGGAAAAGAAATTGAATTATCTTGTCTCGAAGTTGTAACACAATAAAATTGCATAATGAAAAAGAAAATGTACCTGGAGTCTGCTGATCACTTGGGGACGATTCCCAGGTCCTATGATGTAAGTAATATTTTCATCATCGTCGTCTGGAGCAACTCCAAAGATTGTCGATACTTGTTCAAGAATAGTATTTACTTTAGATCCAACCTGTGCAAATAAATTACATTTGATTAGAATACAAAATTACTTTTCACATATCATATCATATTTTCAATTTATTAGATTCACTCACAGTGTTCACTGCTGTCTTAGCATTGTCTTCCAAATTAAGTTTCTCTTTCAGATCTCGTCCCGCTTCCTGCACGGTCTCACTAAACTCATTAAAATCTTGCTTCAAGTACTGATACATCTCAGTAGACTTGGCTTTGGCTGTATTAATTGTCGAAGAGAACCAGCCACCCCAGGAACCGGAAGCCCCAGCCACTGCTTCTTCCTCAATGCCTTGGTCTGCAATCTCATCCTGCACAACTTCATCGGAGTCAGAATTTTCTGGCGGAGTGGAAGCCTTCTTTTCCCTAAATCATAGTTAACATACTTGTAGTAAATGTCAGAACTCGTCAGTAAAGATGGATTCACTCAATCCACTGTACAAAGTCTGTTCGATTGGGGGATACGATACAGATCAATTTGCCTATCTTTGGCAACTGAATGAACGTCCCAATCAACTAGTTCTAAAAGTACATTTAAACAAAATTCCGCAACCCATCTAAGTTTAACCCCTAGTCGATATAAACGTAAATTTAAAAAGCAGACTTTCCAGCAACTACTGAATTGTTTTATTTGACTTTGCCTTGAATTTTTCTCCATACCTTTCACCTTTACTCCATGTGTACATTTTATATAGAACTCAAATACATTGCTCATTGCATGTCAAGGAATTTGTGCATATTTATGCCTGTATCGCAGAAGGTGTGGAAAATTAGCTAGTTGTTTAGATAGACAGAATGAAGAATGACATCCAAATTAAAAGCGAAAGCTATGCGGATATCGGGTATTTGATAATTTGATATCCGTCCTTCGAGCGGAGAAAGTTTCCAAAGGGAAGTGTGGAGCTGACTGCGGAGTAGCGCGGAGTCATGCAACGCAACGTAAGATTGACTTTGCGTTCTCGCGTTGAGACTGAGGCCGTTCGGTTTGTCATTCCAATGAGAAACCATGATCACAACTTTTACATTTTCTAACAGAAAGCAAAGGAAAGCAAGCAACCGACCCAGGTAGGTGTGTGTCACACAAATATTGACATTTCACACATAAGAAATAACATTTCCTGTCAGTTATTGCGCAACAATTAACAATCAATCAAACGTTTTAAATGATCCAATCCGGTAATCTCGCAATGCCATTATCTCTTAATGCCCTTGTTTTTGAAGCAATTAATTTGATTGAGAACAGTTTATAATTAATTCATTCGTTTTCTACATTCTACCGAGCAGCTAGATAAAAGTTTGGAAGCAACTTGGGATTGCTTTGTCGTTTTGTGGAGAAAGCTTATTTACACTTAGCTTTGCTTTTAGTTTATGTCTGCTTTCGTTGTTTGGATCATTGGTTTTGTTTGTCGACAAGGGACATGCTACATTACATGGAGTAGAAGCAGTAGAACCGTTGAGCAGAATTTTTTTCTCAGTGAATATTCTATAATACTATCCCCATCCCATTAAATTGCTTAGACATTCGATTCCTGATTTGTTAGTGCCAAAATGAACCCATAATGTTAATGTTATTGGCAGTCCGTACCTTGGTCAGGAATTATATAAACTCGTATTTCAAGTTAGTGAAGAATAAAAACTCATGCATCATATGGAAAATAAACTAGTGCAAAGGAATCAAATGAATCAATCATCTGAGTTATCTTCTTGGGTTTATACTTTATAGTTTAGAGAGACATGTGTGTCGACGCGGTTGAAATTTTACAAATAATTTCGTAGAAATTTCTCAAGGTTAGCTGTTATGTGTGGGAGGCTTGCTTAAATCTCCAAAAATAATGCGAATCTTTATAATAGTACGAAAATTTTAATTTTTGATCTTAAATTGCTAAACCTTCCTTTCTAATTCCAATAAAATAATTCCTACTTCCCATTCTAACATAGCCCAAAATAAATATATCTGTAGCATCCGCATCCAATTCTATTAGCATGCTATTTTAGAAGTATTATGAGGAGATGAATAAGAATTAACTTAATAATTATTGTAACCGTGCCATGAATCGCTTTTTGAAATAGGATTCCAATGCGGGATTTACCACGGATATTGATACTTTCGCCTGTAAAATGGATTAGAGATTTATTCATGGATTTGAAATTACCTCTTGCCCAGACATTCAGGCTTTGGCTTAAAAAGAATAGTCTATTTCTATCCTTCACTGGACTTTCATCGCCATTAAAACTCACAAATATTGTCAAAAATACTTATAAGTTCCTATTAAACTACCGTTCAAAAAAAGAAACCCATTACAAATCCAATTTTCCAACACACATATCCATCCCTGCCTCAATCTAAAAAAGTTAAATCTGATTGATACATATATAAATAATTAGTTGGTAGGTCTGTTCGGGGGGGTATTGTTCCTTGCGATCCTTCCCAGTCGATTCCCTACTATCTGTATCAATCCTGATTTGCCTGATCTGATATTTGTGCAACTTGGATGACATGACTTAGCATTACCTACATGCCAATTTCTCAATCCATTCCATTCCATCCACAGATTCGTACGTAACTGTAACGTGCAGAATGTTCATTATCGATCCGCTGACTGCTCTAGCTTTGCACCACACGTTCACACACCACACTTTGTACACCACACTTGTACTTGTACTACAAGTCTACATTGGAAAGGAACGAGCCCGAGCCCGCATTGCCTGCCTGCCTGAATTCTCAAAAAATATGCAATCGTCAAATCCAAAATATTAAATGAGCCAAGCTCACCCAAATAAAATTAACTTTTGAGACACTTACGGCTTAGTTAGTGGAATGAGAATGGGAGAATAATAAATTAGAAAAGTTAGGTAAATTAAAATGTTGGACTTACTTATCAGCCATGACGCAAGAGCTGGATGATTGGTCACTGTCCTCCTTGCGTTCACTCACTTACTGTGCTGTGTAAAGAGCTAACTAGTCAATTCAAGATTGAACAATAATTTGGTCACTAATTGTCCAGTTGTCCAGCCCACTTGGTTGGGACAAGACTGGAGTCAATGGCTGGAGAAAGATTTTAATTGTTGAATTTTTAGAGTGGCTGAATTTGTTGTGTTTGTTGTGATGAGAATGTTGAGAATGAAGAATTGAAGAAAAGTGTAGAGTCAAGTGTGGTGGACTGGGCTGTGCAATTGTGCAATGTGGAGTGTGCGTGCAGTGCAGTGGAACAAAAGATGACTCAATTGTGTGAGCTGAGCGCAGCCCACTCCTCCCACCAAACGGAATTTTACTCAACAATAATCAAAAATCACACTCAAATCAATGCAATGACTCAAAAATTAAAATTAATTATCTTCATCTTTAATAATTTGTTGTACATACTTATTTGTTTCCATTACATCTTTCTTAATTCTAATTAATTTCCAACTATTTCTGTTTCACACATTTTCACTTTGTCACTTTGCAAGGGTGCAGCGAAGGAGTATGAATGGAATGTCGAATGGAACGAACGAGCGACAGAAACAATAATGCAGCAAATAATTAGCAGAATTATATTTGCAGAATTCATGGGTCTATAGAGTAAACAATTAGATGAACATTCAATTATTTGCGAATTCCAAATCTCTGATTAGGCTGCATTTACTTTATACAGTTTGTTCCGAAACATCAAATTTGATAAACTTTAGGTTTTTAATCCGTTTTGACAAAAAAATGAGCGAATTTGCATTGCACAAATTGCACTGCTCAGTACTCACTGAGCTGTGTTTTCCTGTTATATAATGCTAATGCTTTGTATTTGATCTTGATTTTGTTTACTTTGTAGAGCGCAAACTTATTGTTTGATCAATTTTTCAATATGATATTGAATCGTGATCAAATAAATTCGTATTCAATTAGAATTCGGCAAATACTCTAAAAATATGCCGATTAGGTGAGTTAAATATGCAGTTGGCATTTTAACATTGGCTTGGCAGTTGTCTACACACGACATGAGCCCAGCTGGAGCACCTCAAACAGTAAAGTTGCAATCGCAAACAATATTTTGCAAACAGCTGATCCCAATCAATGCTTATTTTTCAATTACCTTTTCAGCGATCCGTTCCATTTTCATGTTTCAATACTTATTTACATATCTCCTCGTAAACGACCCAGCAAAACTGCATTCAGGATTTTCGCTGTTCATCCAGCATCTTCATATCAGTTAGTACTTTTTTATTAAATTTTCAAAATTAATTTATAGCTTTAGCTCAATTTAATTATTCATTCCAAGTTTAATTAATGCTGTGGATTTAATAAATGTTTACCGGCATAATTAATGCACACGAATTGTTTGCGCAATCAGATAAACTGGCGCAACTTTTTAGTGATTTCATGGATGATTTTCTGCTTGTTGTCAAAATAATACTTTGGCTGCACAATGCAAAAATAGGCATTAATTTATGATTGCCTGTACTGCACCAGTTAGCGCACCTAGAAAACCCATACACTTGGAATGTACTTCTATTCTTATTTCGTTGTTTCAAGCTTCTATTTTTAAATTCCTTGGAATAATAATACTTTCACCTTAATTTCAGGCTTTAAAATTCGTTTCGAAAACGTGTATTGTATTAGCTAACACCAACTTAGATTTATTAAGAAATAGTATGCATGACAATTAAATTGTAAGTTTGAGACATAACTAATCTAATGAGAGTGTATTTACTCCACTTAACTTAAGATCTTCAGTTGACGATTTCTGCGGAAGGTTGGCAAGATTATTCGATTCACCTTTCCTCACATTGACCATACAACATTCTTACTATTGAGAGGTAATACTGACGCTTGCTTGCAATTAGCATTCTTACATATTTAAATCTACACGAGACAATCTAGAAACTACCGTTAATTTCTAATTTTTAAGGCTAAAAATTAAACGATTCCATATCTTAATTGTTAAAATCTAAAAAAGCAAAAACTCATTCAGTTTGGAAAGCCTCAAAATGTATTCTAATCAATGTTGCTTACAAAAATGAAATTCACCAAACCTGCAACAGGGACTATTGTGAAAATTGTGATACCAAATCAAAACTCGGCAAACTAGTACTATTGGGGCCGTGGTTTAACTGACGAACGTTGACACATGCTAGCGGCGGTAGATCATCATAATGTTTCAAGCAGAGTCTAAAAAGAGCCTACCGGATGATTGTAATTTGAAATAATGAAAATGTGACCCAGGAAGGACTCATAAACTCATAATCCCAGTCTCACCCTCATACTCATCTCTATTTGCACATCACACTCAATATTATGGCTGCCTTGAATATATCAGGCATTTTTTAAATGGATGCACTTAACTGGATTCATCAAGCCAAACTGCTCTCGTTGCAATCATTCGACCCATTCATCCAACACCTAGCTTAAAATTCAGAAAAATTATTCATAAGCATAAACGAACTAAGTCTGAATTTTTGGATTTTTCAAAGTCTGTAAAATTAGTTTCGGCTTGAAAAGTTAAAATGCTAAAACAAAACTATGTTAAAATCTAAGTGAACATTTCTTCGAAGAATTAAATTTTTGAAGCACTTAATCGAAATCAAATTTTACTAGTCTTTGCTCTTTAAAACTAGAGATTAATTTACACGAAAGAGAGTACACAAACTTTACAATTCGCTGTTTTACTGATTTTGCTTTAAAAGCTTTGCACAGAAGCTAATTTTGTACTGTATGTGGTCTTCACTCAAATTGAATTGAAGTGAAATTCGTTTCCTCCCAGGTTAGTTAGAGACAATCCGTAAAACAGATGCGCCGTACAATCCTGGTTGGTTGAATAACTAGATAATGCCTAAAACTAATTCTTAGTAGCTTTTATTCCTAAAACTTCATCAATCTAACACAAATCTGGAGAAATTGCTGGAGAAAGTAATCCATGGCAAAATAAGCAAGAAGGGAAGATGTTTTTCTTAATATAGCACTTTCGCAAGGTAACCAGAAGACGCGGCTTTAGATGGGATGTGAAGATGTGATGTGGTGGAGGAGACGAGAGATGAAACTCAATAAATATTGTTTAAAATTGTTCAATGAGTTCATCGTCATCCTGAGAACAAAACGACTACTGCACACATTCCAATGATTCCACTTTTCAAAAATATTTGAGATAAGTACTTCTTCTTTCGAAGTATGAACTAGAGAATTTTGGAAAATAGTTAAGAATAGTTAATGCTCAGATCTTTCCGGAAACATGTCAAAGTTTGCTGCAGTTAAACACGCCGCCATACAATTATGTACAGGATAAGGAAGGACTATTCTCATCATATCAATTATCATGTTGTCATCTAAAGAACGGTGATTTCAGAAGTGAATTCTGTTGGTTTTCCACGAATTTCTTCAAGGTTAATCTGTGGTCTCACTAATTTGTCAAATTTCTGAAAAAAGAAATGAAAAAATGACGTAAACCGTATTTGCAGCTGAATTTCGAGAAACGTTGAGATAATAACTTACGGTTTGGAAGTCTCCAGGAGTTTTACGCCATAAATATATAGCGTAGACTGGAATGCAGAGCATGGAACTGAGTGCTGTAAACCATCCGAAGATATGGGCTGGCAAAGGATAATGGTAGTCGAGGTAAGTGATTTCAGACCATTGGATGAATTTGAAAAAGAATACTCCCTGGAGAAAATCATAAAATATTCATTACTTTAACTCACGGATCAGTGGTCCTAAGGCTTTGCAAAGGAAACTCAGAGACAAATAATAAAAATAATATTGCGTGGTTCTAAACTGTAGATTACTAAATGGTTAAATTGGACTTTATTGCTTTAACTCCAATCCAGCCTACTTGTTTGGTGTTCTGATTGTTAAAAATAAAATAAACTCACTACACAAGTCGCAGGAGTGCTGACTACCCAACAGAATTTCCACCATGGCACGGGGTAGTATCCAATCATGTCACGAATTGCCTCATAAAACCGATTTGCACCAACTGCCCATGAGAAAGCAATGCACTCAAAGAAAATTACCCAGAGCAACACCAACCCACTAACAGCGTACTGATCCAGCAAATTATGAACATAGATTCCTCCCTTCAATTCGATAAAAGTTAAACCAAATGTATTAGTAACAAAAAATATGTAAAAGCTTGGATTCTGAATTTAAAAGTTTGACATACTCTGGTAACACATGTGAGCCCAACGACGTATGAACAGAGACAAACGACAGCAATGAAAGCTTCCTTCCGGCGTCTCAAAAGATGCGGCCACTCATCCACCATTGCAGTGATGAAGCCTTCAAGGGTACAAAACTGTGAATCCAGCCCAACAAACAACACCATTATGAAGAACAGACCAGACCAAAGGGCTGGCAATGGAAGTTGAAGAACGGCAGCTGGATATGCCAGAAACGCAAGTCCAGGACCTAGCAAAACAAAATAAACTCATCCAATTGAAGTAGAACCATTAGAATCATGAAAGTAGAATTTGGTTAGGAATAATTACCGGACATAGCGACCTCAGCCACAGGTTTGTTTTGCGTCTCAGCCATGAACCCAATAACTGAGAATGTCACAAATCCGGCAAAGAAACTTGTGCAAGAATTGATACAGCAAACAATCAAAGCATCGCTGTGGGTGAAAGTCAAGAGGGAAAGTCAAGTCAAAGTTTTCCATTGGCATAATATATGTGTACAAAGACAAATGCAGACTTACTTGTACACATTGTTATTGTATTTATTATAAGAACCAAGAGCTACGAGTGTCCCAAGACCCAAACCATACGAGAAAAAGATTTGTGTGACTGCATCGACCCAAACTTGGGATTCTCCCAATTTAGACAAATTCGGTGTTAGGTAGAAAGAGATTCCTTTGGCAGCACCAGGGAGTGTGACACCGCGGATCAGCAAAATTGTTAAAAGGACGTAAGGGAATAGAGCCGTAAAGTAGACAACTTTTCCAGTCCATCGTACACCTTTCCAAATGCAGAAATAACACATGATCCAAACAATCAGCAATGTCCCAGCCAATTCCCACCGCAATCCGCCCACATCACCGATTCCGCTTGACACATCCAAAACTCGTTTGCTAAATGATATAACCAAGTACCAAATAAGACCAACTCAAGACCAAATTTCAAAACACGAAAATTTCAGGAATTCTGAACATTGACCATTGAGCCCAAAATTTGTGAAATTTATAATTGGGACAAAAAAGAATAATTATCAACTCACTCCCAAAATTCTTTTACAGGATCCGTCAGATTTTTCAGTGGGATTCTGGTGGAATCGATTACCCGCTTTGGGACAGTGCACATGGAAACATTATCCGAATTTAAAATGCAATTTGTGTGTCGATCATATGTAATGCTGACACAGTTCTCCGTATTCCAGTAATTTTCACAACCAGCCCATGGCAGTTCTGCAAATTCGAGAGTGCATACAGTGAAAATTCGTCAATATAAATTTCAGGCAGCGTTCCAAAGCGGAATTATTCGCACTTTTGGATGGCTTCTCTTAAGTCGTTTAAACAAATGTTGACAAACTGGGAACGAACCTGAACCGAAAGACATGATAAAATAGAAGATTGCCCAAGCTAGTACGACAATGTAATAGGCATTCATCCAACAGGCCATGACAGCAGCCGCATACCCAACACCTGTGATTGATTTGGAAAAATTACTGAACCTAAGTTAAATTAATTAACAGGAATTTCATAATCCCTGATTACGTCTTGAAGTAAGGAAGCACCAAAAACAAAAAAAGGAACCTTTAAAAATTGGAGTTATTTTCCAGATTCCCAAGCCTCCGATGGTTAGAAATTGTCCTACCGCTAACTCTAAGAAGAACATTGGGATGCCACAAAGGATTACGGTCAACAAGTAGGGGACCAGAAAGGCTCCTGCAAAACAACACAAAAATTGCTGCCATTCATGATAGCAAACATTCAATAAAAAACAGATACTATGAATTAGATCATCAGAAAATCAAATTTGACGTTTCAAATTAAATGATTGGCCTTTATTATCAAGGCTGCTAAATCAAGAAAAGAGTATAGTTTTGTCCACGCCGAGACCACCAAGTCTAAATATTTTCGCAGCGTTATTTTTGCAAACAGCTTTTACAGGTATTCAGAAAAGCTACTTTTGTTTGCCGAATTGTTTCGTACTCTGTAGAGCCGAGTGCGAGATCTTCAAACCTCAATAGCGTCGAAACGTGTCGGTCGGGTCGAAATTCGCGAATGCGTATGAAAACCTGCACGTTTCAAATTGATGAACATTGTGCTAGCAATCAAAAACGAATTGATCCGCAGATCTTCAGATATTGACAATGCGGAGTGCAATTGCTACAACAAATACTTAAAATGAATCCGTTCGATAGTTCTAAAATCTAATGCGTTCATTTATTTGCATTCTGGAATTTACAAGTCACACTGCTAAGACTCAGTTCTGCAAAACCTATTCAGAATCTACAATTTATCAATTTTTATAGACTGTTTTTTGCTATCGTGAGGTTCAGAAGAATGTGCTGTGCAATACACGTTCATCACATTGAAATTTAGGATTAAAATATAGACATCACATTCAAAATGGTCTCATGGTGTACAATCTCGAATCCGTCCTTGTAGCCAATCTATAGAAGAACATTTCATTGCCTAGGAATTGGTTTGCGTGTACTTGGGCGAACGGTACTGATTGACACTGATTAATAAGGGAGAGGCTCAAGTGCTAAATGGTACAGTGCATTGCAGCAACCATTATCCTGATACAGAATCTGAGAATTAAATTAGTCATCCCAGGCAATAATTTTTAGCCAGAAAAGATGAAGACGGGGACAAGACTAAAGAACATTTTCGCTAGGCTATTTGCTTTTGGCCTACCAAATTGCTTTCCATTCTTTCGATTTTTGGGTTGGAGTTGAAAATTTCCGAAAGTAACTTCAGAACCAGTTATATTAAAATGACGAATGCCCACTGACCAGTGAGCCTTAGTAATATTTTTCTGCTAACTTCGCTTTCCCGAAGAAGGTAATCTTCAAAGGCCAAAGAAATTGAAGAGTGCAAATCAAACTTACCTCCTCCATTTTGGTAACAAAGGTAAGGGAATCGCCAAATATTTCCAAGTCCAATGGCGAGACCAATGGTGGACATAATGAAATCAAGTTTGGAAGACCAAACTCCGCGATGAGGTAAATCATCAATGGCAGCGATTGTTTCCTGTTTCTCATCATGTTCTTCATTGAATTGAGCCGCAACAGCATTTGTTACCTTAGGAGATATGGAAGCTGGGTTTTCGTTTTCACTACTAAACTGGTTCATCTCCATGCTAAAACTTTTGTCTTTGTTGGCGTCTAGAGCCACACTTCCTAATTTTTCACTCATCGTCCTCCTGTCTTTTCCCAACTAATTAGCAAATACCAGCCACTAAATCCTTGCCCAGTCCTAACCCAGTCCGACCTTCTGTCGATAACCCCTTTTGATTTGCCAACTGCTTCTGTTGAAGTGAGAACCAAATATTAGCTGAGTGGGCTACTGTTTCGAAATGGAATCCCAGGCATGAATCTGTGAATAATTTATAGCCAGAGCAAATATTTTGTTCACTTCTCAAGAGATTTGAAGTTAAAAAAAAGGAAAACACTTCTAAATGTTGGAACTGAATAAATTGCGTAAGTGTTGGACACTTGGCAGGAGCTTGACGACCACCGACACAGACACACAGCTAGTCACCGCTGTTGTGAGGCTAGTCCAGTGAAACATCTCTGTCACAATCCCACTTTCCCACTATAATTGCGGAAGTCTCAATTATTACCCCTTGTTCGTTCTTCATCCCCACAGTCCCCACAGTCTTCTAGCCCTCCAGTTTCGACAACGCTCATGGATAAATATCCTGGAAATACTGGTTGGTTCGAAATCCTCCTCAGAAACCATCCGCTTGGACTCAGTACTTTTTTTTAATTTTACGTTCAAACAATGATTGCTTCTGGAATCTGGATGTAAAAAAAAGCTCTGCTAAAACTCCCGAGACATTCGAACATGAGATGTTTCCGGTATTTCTAATTTATTAATAGTCCCCCAGCACATTCGCAATGTTGATATCGTCGCACGGTTACGCATTCCTACGAGGTAATATTCACGATCGTCATGATGGAATGGAGCTGTCAAAATGAGTACAACTAGTCTACTTTGTGTGTAGTTCATTTTTTGTTGAATCATTGGAAGTTTTGAACAGACATCTTGAAAAGCATTAGTCTAATCGTAATAATTTTGGAGAATGGTCAAGACATTAATGTTAGAATATGAGCACAAGTCGAAGATAAACTTTTCGCTGAATCCTATTCAGCAAAGAATGTCTGAACTCACGCCTATTAATGGTTTCCGATTGTAGACTACATCTGCTAAATTTTGCGTTACGCCGATCATTCGACTCAACTACGTATCAAATTAAGGCTAAATAGATTTTGATTTTGATTGATTGAATTGAGCGTTTCTTCAGCAGATGCATTTCTGGTCAAGTCGTTCTGACCTAATCCTGAGCAAATTTTCATAAAAAACTACAACTACAGTAGCAAATTTAATCGAGAGTGGGCTTCATATTTGTACAGACAATTTATGAGATCATATTTGGACTGGTCTGGCCCGTGTCTGGCGAATCAATCTTTCATACTTTGTCTTCACCCAACCCAGAATTTTCGAATTCTTATTTGTTGGTGCTATTTTGTAAATGAGAATCCAAAATGGTTCTTGTGTGTAGTGGCACATATTTAAAGAAAGTGACTGCTTGCTGCAAAACTGCTGTTGTAGCTTGACAGTGAGCCGAATATATTGCCCTTGACAAAGCGGAATCATGAATGAATGTGGGTCCAGAAAGTTTGTATTGAAGGGGCTGATTTCATATTGGGATCATTGACATATCATCCAACATCCTCATTACTGAGATTCACACGTACCAGATTAATCCCAACACTTTCGCCACTTTCAAGCCCACCCTTCGCCTTCATGAAACTTACCCAGCAAACTTCACCAACTCATTTCTTCCATAATAAGGACAACAATATATAAGTTTCGAAGTGATAAACTGGTCCATCCAATTCTAACAATAAAACCAGAATCAGTATGCTCCAATCACTATGCTCTCGCTCCTTGTAATTAAAAATTTCAACTTGATCTAGACTTGCAAAAAAAATCAAGATCTTATACTTGCAGATTAGAAAACTTAAACAGTACACGAAATTTCTTCTCGACTACTAATTATCATCTCCGTCACATCATCTAAAAATTGTAAAACTAATTTCTACAAATAACCATTTCCTCGGGAGATTTGCATCAATTCGAAATATCTGTCAACTCAACCAAAAAAATGATGGAAGTCGTAATTTTGTTCATACGATTAGGAATTTCCAGAATTTCGCAGTTGTAGGCGAGTTTTGGAAATTCAATGCTTTGATTCCTATCTAGTGACCGGCCATGAAAATGGTGCTTAGCAAGAGTGCACTTTAAGGAGTGTGTTTCTCAAAAAGTGATGTCATTGTTTTAAATGGATTCAACCTGATTTCTTGGATCGGAAATAATTTTTCTTGATGTTGTCAAGTAATGACTTCAGAAATTGTCTAAAAGTGTGAGTATAATCATCAAAATGACGAAGCCAACATCTCATCTCGTCATAATGCCATTCAAAATGTCAGTCTTCTTGAGAGATGAGACATGTTATTAGTCTTGTCAAAGGGATTTTGAGTACCGACAAGAAGAAGTGAATTTAATGGGAATGGTGTTCAATGAGTGTCGCCTATTCGACTAATTTATGTGTACTCTAGTCTCTGGCCTAGTATCGACTTGAAAGTCAGCCACATTCAAGCCTTGTAGGACTGATTCGTGAAACTTAGTGGTTTGTTTTAAATACATCTTGTCCAGAAGTTGTGCATCATCCAAATCCAAATGCGAATGGTACTGGAAGAACAACTAAACTAACCGTGTGGGTTCTCTGCCGCGATAAATGTGACACTCTGCCATGGTCACGCCGATGAGTCAATGAAAAGAACTTTTGCCAACGTGTGTGGCAGTTGGAAACAAACTGGTCTAGATGATTTTTTTCCTTATTACAACATTATTTATGACCAATCTAATTCAATGACAGAATCAGTTTGCAGCAACTCTCTCATTTTTACTCCAACTGACTTGCTAAACACTAGTGTTCATCGTCAACTGCTCATGAATAAAAATAGTGTCTGAAGCATTCCAGGCTTGCATCCCAACACAAAATCAAAATGAGCGTGGTTAATATGGATATTTCTCCCTCGGCAAATCAATTTCTAGAGAAACACCTCCGCTCCGCGACAAGCAACATAAAAACAACTTCACAACACAACTTCCGCACCGATCGGCACAATTCGGTCAAGTCGGTGTTGGGCAAAATGTTATTTAACTTTTCCAGAATTAAGTTGGATATTGAATGAGATGATAAAAACCAAATAGAAAAACTCTAAACATCTTGGTCTCGACATCAATCTTACGTTGAATAGAATTCCTTGCATATTCACATTGTATTTGTGTTAGCCCTTCTAATTATTCCGACTCTTCTACCAAAATTAAAAATACAAACGAATTGACTCATTAAAATTCACGGCTTCTACGCTCATCAAGCAGCCATCAGCACATTGTGGTATGGTGTCTTTAATTTCTAATTGTTAATTGTCAGAAATGAGATTGTGCTGAATGATACTTTCACCCCCTTCGAAAATTCAGAGGTCTCGTGGGATTTTATAGCGAAGTCTCGTGGGATTTTATAGCAATTAGGCTCTAAGTGGGACGGCAAGTGCTAGTTGCTCTGCTCCACCGCCAATTCCCAAGACTAAGACAGCAATGATATAATAATATTAAGGGGTACATTATCTGAAGTAGTTCTGCTTCAGCAAACATCAAAAAATATCTGACTCTTCCTAAATTCTTTCTATTCGAATTCGTTTTAATATAAATCCGATCTTAAGTACAAGTAACGCTAACGTGTTCCAATCATCATGAAATCATTACCCTGTAGCACTAACAATTAAGTTACAAGGCTTGTCAACTTAAACTATTCTAGTCCAACCAATCGAGATTAACTATCACATTTCCATAATAATTTTAGAAATCAACAAATATTTATAAAGTAACGCCATTCAATTCTTACATCATGCAGACTCATGTTAAATACTTATGAAATTAAACTGTTAGAAAGTTTTCGACTCATTGCTTGAATTCTGACTTGACTACATTTTGGGTAGGAGATACATCAGTTGAATTCACGGAAGCTTGTGAGAGTTGTGACCCTTCCTGCAGTTCTGCGGTTGTGCTAACATTGCTGATTCCATTCTCAATGGTCGATTCTTCCGAAGATGGTGGAGGTGTAGTTTGGGGTTGGTGCACATCATTCGAGTGACTCGAGGCAACGGTATCAGCACTCTCCATTGTGTCCAAGGACGGATCGAATGATAGACCATCCACACCAGATTTCTATAATTTATGGCATACTACGTAAAGATCCGAGTTGTTTTCTAGTTGTGAATATTCTCTCCTCTTTAGAGGATTTCGGTCACGTTAGTAACAAAAATTTGCAAATTACCTTCCCAATAACAGCAATAGGCACAATTCCGGTCACTTGCGCAACCCTATGTTCCACTAAGAAAAACATGTACTCATCGTATAAAAGCCTCATCAAATGGAAAGATCCGAAACTTGGAGCATTTCTTAAAGTCAAGTCCCGAAGAATTAAAGAGCTGGAAAATCAAAATTCATAACTGTCATTGTTAAAAAAAGGCCGAATCCTGTATTAGGTGGATGTAACAGCAATCTAACCTGTAGAATGACCATTTCAACACAAACTGACGCGCAGCTTTGACGAAGTTAGGAGAATTTAAGTGAGGGCGAAGAATTCTGTCGACAACTCCTTCCAACCAAGTTGCCCATTGTTCCAGTGTTTGTTGGCCCAGTGTTACTTTAAAATTTGCTTCCAAGCCTGGAACCAGGTCACATCCACACACCCAGGAAGCCTGCCATAGAAGAGGAGTTGAAATAGTTTACTTTATTCTCTTGCAGTTGATTCATATGCAAACAAAACATACTTGTTCCTTCACGTTGCGGAAGTCAACACGATTTAGATCAGAGAG
>JAQGCM010000721.1:0-21217 GCA_034699705.1 Hymenaphorura dentifera
TGCAAATTGTCAAATGAATTGGTCAAACTTTGCGACCGCTAGAGTGGTCACAGACGGACGAGAAGACTGCATAGCATGCATTTCGTGCATGCAATAACCAGAGCTGTGTACGAGGAGAAAGCAAGGCACAGTTGACATTATGTACAATCTATTCTACCATGTAATGTGTACTGTTTAAGTCGAAGTTCAAGAGAAATGAAATCCGATTCTAAAACTCTAGGCAAAATTGTCAAGATCCATGTCGACAATCGAGGACTCTGAGTGGATGTGAGGGAACAATATTAGCATTGATATATTGGCGAAAAAGTGTTTTGGCACTAACTCAAAAACTTGTAATTTTGTTACATTCGCAGTTGTGCAGATTGTGAATACATTCAAATCAATATTGCAAAGGGTGCAATAAATGACCAATTTGGGCATTTTAGGGAATAGAGAGGTCGCCATTTTCCTGAATTCAGTTGTCCCTTCTACGCGTTGACTACTCAAGGTTTCGTCACCTTTCCTTTTTTGAAGGCTTGACCGATCGAATGCCTAATTGGGAATTTTTCAACTAATGGTTAATTGTTGAAGCTAACCAGATCTGTTTAGAAATTGAACGAGTTTTTGAGGTTAACTAACTCCCTTCCCTCCTTTAAACGTACAAACATGGTAAAGACGTTCGAAAGTGGAAAATTCAACACACCACCACAACCTTTATGCGTGGTGAGAAATGAACTTTTGTTTGGATTTTCTCCTTACTCACAACAATTCGGCATTCCATCCATTAAAACACCTGTGATAAACTCTTACTGGCCACTACAACCGTGGTTCTTCATCCTTGCCCATTTTAGACAATGGAAATTTCAGTAATCTTTGGTTCAACAGGCATGACGATATCCTACTAGAATTTATGGTTTAGCCCTTTGCCATGCATTACAAATAAGCATTGGTGTTCTTTTGGACATATTCTGTGTGTGACTCCCACACACCAAATGTCAAGTTCAAATTGCGTCATCCTCAACCAAATCCACCCCCACTTCAAATGAACCTCAAAGTTTTATTTTCATTCCAAGAACAACACATCTTGAGTGAGCAATACGTAAACAAGAGCTTTACAAATGATGGATCGCAAGAGAGCATTAAGATAGTAGAACTTTTTTGCCAAAGGAAGAAAAAACCCGAACCAGGAATACTACAGCGGAAGTTCATCTAATAAAATTATTTCGGGATTAACTAGACTAGCTTCCAAACAATAATATATTTCATCACACATTTCAATAATATGAATAACCACTTTAATGTATAATTAACTCTCTCTCAGTACTTTTGAATTCAAACTGACAACTCAAAACGGAACACCATAACAAATTTGCTGATCCCAGTAATCACGAGACTGACGCCCACAAGCTTCAACAATGAAAAATATTCGCGCAAATTTACCAAACCGACAAATTAGTTCTCTTAATTTTTAAACTAGTTG
This sequence comes from Hymenaphorura dentifera, assembly GCA_034699705.1. Classification (NCBI taxonomy): domain Eukaryota; kingdom Metazoa; phylum Arthropoda; class Collembola; order Poduromorpha; family Onychiuridae; genus Hymenaphorura; species Hymenaphorura dentifera. The sequence continues at coordinate 1,460 of JAQGCM010000721.1, forward strand.
CTTGCGATTATTCTATGGATTACTATTATTAGAAATGCTTGAAAGTCTAAATATGGTTTCCTTAAAATTACTTATCAGTCAAACTTAATGTAGTTGAACTTGAGTGGATGGAAATTTCAGGCACAGATTCAGTATTCGCAATTTGCAATCATAATTGTGCTGCATTAATCCACATATTTTCATGCGACTTCCACAGCTCCATGCATTGTTCGGAATGGACAGGTTTAACTAATAACTGTTTAAACAATTAAGAATTATGACAACGCTATAAAATCTAGAACGGATTTTATTATTAGCTAAGTTCGCCCAAGAATTCCTGCATGGTACGATGTTCGCCCCAGGGGCATGCACGCTCATACTAGTAGTAATCCATTAATCCTTTAATCTTTATCCCTCAAAGGGCCGCACCACACCTTGCACAATACACTCCCTGAATTTCTCCCTCTTAAATTTTTGTTGCCTTTAAAAGGTGCCATTGTAGAAGTAACATAAATTCTTTGGTTGATGTTGATGACTGATTTTCCGCCTTTACTGCCTCAACACCCACAGTCGATGGTCGACAGGAGCGACTAGAAGGACCCAGAAGAACCTTTTGCACGACGATGGCGATGAAATTTAATGAGCTCAAACATGATCAAAACCGGGTAAAGTCACCGTGCCGTATATAGAACAACCCAACTCTCATCTCATCTTCTCAGCCAACACAAACTATTGCGATTGCGATTATGCGATTGCAAACATACATAAGTAACTCTAGCTAGCTAGCTGGCTTGTTATGACTCAGCCACTAAATTTCCATCCTGCTGCTCCTACATTAGAAAACTCTAGAATAAGAATATAAAAACTCCTCATTGGAACACGTCGGAACCCCATCCACACATTTATTTCACATCTCATTCTCGCTTCTCACTCGTGTTGGTTGCGCAGCAGTTTCCAGCCTTTTAGACTCAAACTCAGACTCACTTTCAGTCCACCTTCAGTCCAACCAAGCGTCTCGAACTGTTCTGACATAACCAAAAAGTGTTTCTCAATCTGTCCATAAAATCTTACCACTTGTCTTGTACTACCACTGTGACTGTACTACTTGTGCTAACAAGTTCAATTTCTGGAGCCAAGGTGAGTCCAACTAGTAATTTACGTGGAGCCCTTTCGATTTAATTTAGTTTGACACAAATCCGATAACATTTCACCCGGGTTTTCGGGCTTCAAAGTGACAGATGTGAGAGGGTCTAATTTGAAGTAGTTGCGATAACTCGCACATGTCCATTTAGGCACGAAAGTGAAAGTCGATTTTGGTGTCGTTGAATTAGGCAGCTTGTTTGTCATGACAAGTGACGAGCTGCTATCATGCACGTCTTTTCACATTAACACTAGGAATACGATTACGACATGACATCTAATCTGAAAAACACGGCGAGTGACAGGGTAAAAACTAAACCTTTGGACACTACATTGTGAAAGAAATTAAAAAGTCCACTTTTTACCCGCACGGAACTACATACGGAAAGGGCAAAGCCGGAACTTTAGTAAATAAAAAAATATTGCGGTCACTGTAATCTGCATCTCCAATTCCGCAGCATCGATTCGATTTGAGCTAGAAGAGAACATGACGGGTAGATTTCGTGGCTGCCTGCAATTATAATTTCATTCATTTTAATTGCAAATTGATTTTTCTCATGGTATGCTGCTGAGCTGAATTATTTCATTTTCATGTGCCAGACTAGACCAGAAAATCGATGCAGTGCATGAATTTGGGTTGACAGAGACGAATTGTCTAAAAGTCAGGAAATAACAAATTTAAATCACAATTCCAGTCTAATTCCATTGCCAATTGCAAATGTATAAGCCCTAGAACTTCCGCCGCCGTTGTTAATGGCGCTGTCGCTTCCACACCCTTGCCTTTGCTAGCTCCTCTGGAATTCTTTCAAATTGATATTTCGTCTCGGCATTGAGCCAAAAAACTACTTTTGCCTATTTATAAACAACTGTGAACAAAAAAATTCAACGAGAGCACTCTGTCTGCAATGCTCTTTGGCACTCACACTAACGTAAGCAAAAGGATTTGACATTGCTATGCAACTTTAGTTCATGCATGCGATTTCCTTGCAGTAGTAATTTACATTTTGGCACTACAAAATGTACACATGCAGAAAGAACTAAAAGAAGTCCGTCAAGCCAGCCTAGCATTGCAGAATGTTGAACGAAATTTAACTCGGTCTTTCTGCACGTGTCCTTTGCAAATGCGAGCATGCCTGGAACGAAGCTTTTGTGATTTTAACGTTTTGTTGAATTCTTGGCTAAGTTACGTCAACGTCGATTTGAGAGCTTCACATTACATTACATGATTTGCAGGAAGCATTTTTGAACGGGCAACTTTGCAATAATTACAAAAGATTTGAGCCGTTTAAATACAAATGAAGCAATGATGATGATTTATGTTATTGAAAACACAAGAGTTTTGTTAAATTGAATTTAAATACAAAAGGAAGGAATGGTGGAATAATTAAGTCAAGCTCAGGGTGACATCTTTTCGGGCTTTTGCCTTTTGTTAAATTTAATTGAATATGTATTTCTGGGACTGCGACTACTGTCACATTTCATGTACATATGGAAATGAAACGACCATGTTCTTTGCTGTTGTATTGGCAGAACACTCCACAAGAACACTTTGGCTAAAATCGACATTGTTTGGATAAGCAAGCAGTCCACATTACATTGTGCTTGTAGTATTTTTTATGAACAAACATCAAAATGTGTTTGAATCAAATATTTACACTCCATTAAGAGTGACTGACTATATATGTACTTCTTATTTCAACCTGCATTATTGTTACGTAATAGTCTGGCCACCAGGTTGCTGGCAGTAAGCAGCCTGCCTAATAGCCTCGTTTCGAATTCGAAATTACCTTCAAGTTGAGAACTTCTGTAATTTGTTGATCACACAGAGCCAGCCTGAGGAACTACTAATTACTCCGTCCTACACGTTGGATTGCACATCATGGACAAGAGAATTAAATTCGAATTATCAGACTCGTCTGTCCTTGACACCGAGTTCTCTTCTATTCGAGAGAGGTGAGTTGATTTAAGTTTTAAATGTAAAAAAAAATTATGATATTTGTCGCAGTTGTAGCTATATAGAACAGAGTTTAAAAGATTGTCGGAACTATTCGAACATCTTAAAATGCAGAGCTCATTTGAAAAAATTACAATAGTTTCAAAATCATAAGCAAGGTCAAAACGTCTGGAGAATTTTTGTCATTGCTGTTTCGCTTTTGAATAAATTAGTCACTTTAATGGCATGTTGGAATGAATTTGCCTTTCACCTTTCGGTAAAACATAATCAAAACATAAATTTGAATCTCGACTTTAGCGTCTAACGATAATGCAAACTTCTGTACAGTAGATTAGAGACGAGGCTAATGAGGGAAATGACGAAAACAAAATTTAGTGGGCGAGTTAATTTCTGGAGCTAATTTATTTGAGGATTTTCGAAAGCTTATTCAATATTTTATGTTACCTTGTGCTTGATGACAATGACTGTTATAATTTTTTTCCCCACAGATTCGATGCTGAAATGCGTCGGATGGAGGACGAGATGGGTAACTTCCGGTCTCAGCTTCTGAAGAAACAAGATGCATTTTTTAACAAGCCAGGGTAATTGCTTTTCTTTTAATGACTTTATTTGAATTTTGACAAGTACTTTTTGAATTATTTCGTTCATTACTTTTACATTACAAAATATTCATCATTCACCACTTTGGAATTTAGTTCATTTTGTTTTCCATTGTGCGGACACTAATAAATCTAATCTAACTCAGCTTCCTCTCGGACGACTTACTCGGCGGTACTCAGAGCTCATCTTTCAAAAGCACTTCTCAAACCTCACAGTCGCAACAGCACCTCAGGTTAAATTAACAGCTTTTTTAATGCTTTTCAACCAACAATAATATTTAGTTAGCTTTGGAAATAATTATTTGGGTGTCTAGAAGGTTGTTAAAGTTTTAAAACTAGGAAGGGTTTGGGATTTGGAAAGAATTTACTATTACAACTTTTGGTTCTGGGAAAGATGTGGTGAGTTGATTTGTGTATTTATGAAAAAATGTCAATTTATAGCACAAACGCAGCTGGAAGTGTTCTGGAAGGACTCAATTCACCGCTTATACAAGATGACGGTGACGGCAAGACCCTCAAGTTGCGTTTTGATGTAAGCCAATACGCCCCGGAAGAAATTGTACTCAAGACGGTGGACAATAAGTTGCTGGTAATTTTTTAGAATTTATTTTCCGGAATATTACGACGTTTTTAAGTAAAGTAGTTAATGAACGCATTTATTTGAATTCAAGGTTCACGCTAAACACGAGGAAAAGTCGGAGACAAAATCGGTCTACAGAGAATACAACCGAGAATTCTTGCTTCCATCAGGGGTATTAAATTATTGAAATCGACAATGAATTTTGTAATACAGAATTTGTATTGCTTATGTATGCTTTCCTGAAATTAATGTTTTTGTGATTTTACTTTGTAGGTGAATCCCGAGCTGATTCGGTCTTCATTGTCCAAAGATGGTGTGTTAACTGTTGAAGCGCCACTTCCACAGGCTGCTCTTCCAGCTCCTGGAGGAAATATCCCGATCAAATTTTGAAATTATTGATTGATCTGAACTAACTCGGCATTTGTCTAACAATTATTTGTCTTCTAAATTCTTTTGATGACTTCTGACAGGCAGAGCAGCGTACATTTTTGTTAGAAGTTCCTGTCATCGATTAAGATGGTGCAATAAAGTCAATTCAGAAGAATATAATTGTCCTTGAATTTTTACTGCTTTTTTAGTGTTGGTAATCAATCATTTCACAAGTCTCAATTCACACACACTCTCAAGGATGTAAGGATAATTGACCACAAAAAATGACAAGAAGCATTCTTATGATACCGAGGCGCTGAAAAAAGTTAATCAAGTGGGCGGCATTTGATATTTAAGTAGCTTGTGGCGCATGTGTATGTAGCATTGGTAATTGTGTATTTTTGCACATGAAATTTCCAGAAAGTAATTAAAGATATGCATCTTTGAGAATTGAAATTCCATAGTAATAAATTTGCAGTTTAGTTGTAAGTTGACTGAAGATTTCGGGCCTCTGGCCAAGATTTAGTTTCTACCCTTGACGGTCTTGTACAGCGCCATGCCTTGACGCCAGCGTGTCAACGAAAATCAAGATTAGTTTATTCTTTACTATTTTAACCTTGTTACGTTATCTGTTCATATTTAAAAGTTTTCTTTTGACGGAATAAAATTCAATAAGTGAAAAAAAAAAAAAAAAAAAAAAATCTTTGAGTAACTTAAATTAAAGACTCCAAACTCCAACTGAGCTATTAGCTTGAAAATTTAATCCAGCCCAATTACCGTCTGACTGAATTGATGACTTTGATTTGGATTCATTCAAGAATACAAAATACCACCTCATATTCACTATTTGTATTTGTATTGAACACAGAAATCTATAACCAAACGTTATTTTTCAGATTTTACAACTTGCACTAAATTAGTTTTAATAAATTCAATTCATTTCAAAAATTTCCTTTATTCCGAACTACAATAAATTGTTACAAGATTCAAATTCAAAATTATTTGCAAAGGGCACAATGGCACCCCACCAATGTGGGTAATTAGTCCATTGCTTGTGTTAGCGTTAGAAGAGTCAAACATTAGTTTACATCGACTGCAATATTTATGGTTACAAAAGTCATTTGAATTACACTACAGACGTCGTATAATTATCGTAAAGTTGTAGACATCCAGAACAGATCAGGAAGCATTTTAGCGTGCCATCTTACGAGGCTTGCGTTCTGGAAGAAAATCCGATTTTTACCAACTTCCGCAAGCAAATAGATTTTTCAAATTTTCTCTTACTTTTCCAGTCAATTGAAATTTTATCCGAAGAATTTTGAATAGCAAGCTATCAGGCCCGGACTGGGTGACGACAAAGGGCACCGGTGGCGTTTAACGTTACGAGATTGAAGGTCAAGGCACTCACTGCTCCATAAGCGTAATGTTAAAATTCTAGGGGCGATCACCATAACGCCAGCTAAGGCCAGTCCGGGCCTGCAAGCTACTAAATCTAAATTAGTTCATTTCTTTTCAGTAAAGAGAGTTTAGACTAGTAAGTAGATAAGATAGATACTTGTGGAGACACTGCTCCATTCCAGCCAAGGCATCTTAATAAACACTCGAGTCGAGTAGTACCAAATTGAATAAATCTCGCTCCCAAAAAGTTTCAAAATTTTGCGAAACCGGTAAAACAAAATCGTCGGCCTAGATTTAATCCAAACCCAAAAGCGCAAGTTGTTTTATAAAATTTATTATGTCGGTAAACACGGCAGGGAACTTTCCAAATCTGATAATCTGACAATAATCTGATAATATCTGATAATAATCTGATATTATCTATTTGTAGAAGAGTTAATGAATTGCAATGAATTTAAGTACCGAGTACCATTCAGGTCTAAGAAATGGCATAAACTGAAGTGGACCGACTTGGTTTTTCCGAAACAAAGTTGTTGATCGGTGAAGTTCAGACGATAAAAGTATTAATCTAATACCCATTAATTAGCATCGACTCGCATTAATAAGTTGCACCTGTGTAATTCTAAAATATTTTCATAACTAACTTTTCTCATGTTATGAACATCTTCAAAGCTTATCTCAGAAGCAAAATATTTATTGCAACATATAAAACATCACCATTCTGATCGATAAAGCCTTAAAAGGTGAGGAAAAATTCTTCACGCAATTGTTTGTAACCAGTGCGGTTTACAGATAAGGTTAATAATGATTGACTTATATTTATTATCACAGCATACACCATTAATATAAACTGACAACTGTTTTTGTTGTAAATTTTTTATTGGTCTGATTGCTTGAGGTAGGATGCAATGTGTTTAACAGCCTCGAAAACCTTAAGGCATGGCTGATGACTACGCAGCAATTAAATTCGTACTTTGGTTGGTACAATCATAACTTTCAGCACGTCTTACACGATTATTGTTATTTTGCTAAAATCCTTGAAGGGGAGGCGTGGAAAAAAAGTCGTATTAAATCCTTTAAACCCTGTATTTTACATACAATATCGAATTGACATTCTGGGCTGGAGGCCCTTCTGCACCATTAAAATTCGATAAAATGAACAAAAGTCATTATTGGCATTTTGTCAAGTCGGTAAGAGCAAGGAGGAAAGTGTGTCAGTGTGCAAAGTTGAAACCGGTTTTAGTTATAATTTTACAAAACCATTACGTTACTCTCAGTCAGTCCAGTCAGTTTGTGCTCGAGTGGTTGATTCAATTAAGTAACTTTTGCATTTACTTTGGTTGTTGCATTTCCTTTGATTGACGTATGGTTTGCCACTTGTGGTCTGGTCATGTATTCGATGGCACTGTTTTTACATAAATTTTGAAATGTAAACCATTTAAGTTTTTCCTGACTGCACTACTAAAAACCTTCGAAGCATCATGATATGATTCTTGATTTGATGGAAAACAAAAGCCAGAGATTCAATGTGGCTGATGTGATGAAACGATTGGACTCAATGCCAAGGTCCTCGAAAACGAGGTCAGTCAGAGTGTCAAAGCTCCGGGTGCATTAAATCTTTACGCTCGCTCTCAAATGAATCTAGTCGTTCATCCAATTCAACAATTTAGGACATCCTTCTAGTTTCAACTTATTGGCACGTGCATGATACAAATTACTTACACGTTATTTAGCGTTCTCTCAACTCCCTACTGGAAATTAATTAGTCGACCCATTTTACTTTTGCATGAACCAGAAAAAAGCGATCTAAACAACTATTTTGACTAATTTTGTACATTGCAGAATCTGTGAACATGGACTAATTGAAAATTTATAATATAAAAATGCTAAACGAAGTTAACGAAGACATTGACCGACGTTTTGAGCCTATGAATATGATCTATTGAGTATTTCTTTCATAAGCGAACTTATGTAAATCGTACAGTGCAGTAACTGTTGAGGTTTTCGTAAAACAATAGTAACAATAAAGTCATAATTATTCATACATCATAAATCAGGTTCGACTAATAAAACACTCAACAGGTTTTGCATTGTATATTTATTTCACACGGAAGATCAAGATTTGATGACAAGAGTGGTTTATGCAAAAATTGCAAAATCTCGCTGTCAAAACTCTTGACGTGTAGAATATGCTCGCTGTATAAACTTGCTGGCTGAGTTGAATTGATTGTAAACCGACAAAATACTCATTTTGAGATTTTCGTTCACATTAGTATTTGCGAACAAGGGAGCATTGCTGCACTCGGATTTGGCGAAAGTAACTTTTCTTTTTTCGATTCGGCAAATCATCTTCATCAAGTCCACAATACAAGTGTGTCTCTGGAATCAACATTTGTTAAATTTTATTCTTTTATTTGGAAAATTACATGTTGACATCACAGCTATGACCTGAAGTAAATAGAACATTGTGAACCAGCAATTGCAATAAGGTCTCGGTCGGCATTTCACAAACTTCACCGGTTTACAGAATTAAGTACATGCAAAACCAGAAACTTTCTAAACTTTTACTTGACCAGAGAAAACGAAACAAATTCGGTTAGAAAAACCAGCAAAACGTTAAAGCTCACCAGCAAGTAAACTATTTCCTTCACGGGCCGAAAAACAAGTAAAGCAAGACCAGTCCAGATTCAATTCTTGTTTTCATCAACACCACTGTGGATGTATTACAATGATGTGTTTCATTCACTCAATCGCATCGCATCACAATCACAACGGTTTTAACCATGTGGTAACATGTTATGATTTTTCTGGCAACTGCACAAGAATAACTAAGAAGGTCATCCACTTCATTCAGCAATCGATTCAGTAGTGTTACTTAATTTTTTCTTTACAATTACAAGAAATTCACATGAGAGTAGCCAAGCATCCAACTCCGCTAAGTTCGGCCATCCTGAATTTTCGTGCTTACCAGTTAGTGCTGAATAATGCAATTTCGGGAATTGTACAAATTATTCCCCTTTTTTATACGGATTGTTAATTCTGTAATTTGGCAGGTAATTAGTTGCGCTTTGACGTGACATTGCAGCTCTTTAAGTGCAATTTGCATAATGTACTTAATGAGGCAAATTAAAACGAATGCATGTTTTAGTCCTGCCTTTAATCAAAAAAGTGGATTTGGGCCAAGTGTACGCTGCCCATCATGTTCAATGTATCGTCAAAGTCGTTAGTGTTTTGAATTCAATGATGCACAATTTCGGACCACTCCCTTTTTGGATGTGCTTGAAAAGTAGAATTCAGGATCAATCCAAAGGTACAAAGATGCAGAATAATGCCTCAAGGAGGGCCTTCCAAAAAATGAAGAACAAAATATGACAGATGCACTCACGCTCCCCAGTCTACTGTTTACTTGTACTCTTTAGCATCTTTGGCGAATTGTAAAATTTGCTAAAGTCAAAGTTTTGTATGTGTTAGTATGTGAGCAGGATCTTTGATTGTTGCATAACTCGTTTTCCACAGAGTGCCATAAACCAAAGATGAGGTTGACTAGAGATCTTGAGCCCGAAGGAGAGCTCAGTCGTGAACTTTGATATCGCCAGTGAGCAGATTCGACGATTGTGTGATTGTGTTTGTTTTTCCTTGGGATGATCTTGGATTGATTCTGTGATTAACATGGTAAACCGGCATTTATATTTGTATTACAAAATAGTTAATTAGATTTCTACATCTATTAAAGGACGGACATTCTCCGGCTAAAAACTAAGCGGTAGTGAAATTTAGGAAAAATCTGACTTAGGCAACGACAGTCATCAGACTCATCACTCAAGGTTTACTTTGAGGATTCCATCTAATTTCAGAGACTTTCAATCTTTCAAATTCATCTGCCAAAATATTATGGTGGATAGGCAGTTAATTCGGGTCTCCAAAGTCGACTTTGGAGGCATAAGAAATTTGATGTAAAGCAGTAGCAAAGCAAAGTGATAACTCAAATTGATTATCGGTAAAGTACAAAACCTACAGTCGGGTTACAAGTGCCAAATCAAATTGAAAGATCGATTTTGCATAAACCAGGAGACTATCAGGGAAACTTGCAATGGCCAGCGCCGTATCTGATTGCAATACTGCACAACCTTAATTTAGATCGATACATCATTTAATACGTTATTGTTGTAGCGGTCATCTTAGCTGGACCACGTTAATTGCTTGATCTAGAATCAATCGAAACGATTTCATAAATGGGTGTGATTTCCTATGAAATCAATATATTTATAAAGCCAAACGCCCAAATCGAATTTGATAAGCCAACGCCATTTTTCTTGAAGGACCCAACCCAAAACATATCAACACCGATTCAAGTTATGTCAATTTAATCCTAAGCAGAAACACTCACATAACATATTATTATGCATGGCCCAAATTCCACTGACTGACTGACAAGTTTCTTGTTTACTTGACCGTGTTAAAGATCGGAACCGGTTTTCAATTGACCCACTCGGAAAAAACAACTAATGTTATATAGTATTTACTTCAAACTTTGATCATGGCTGTAACGTAGTTTATCTGTGATAATGTTATGCCAATAAAATCAAGTAGGACTTTGCAAAAAATCAAAGTGTTACAGTTAGTGAAGGAGTAGTCATTTTCACTTGAAATGTCAAAAGGTTTTTTTTCTTTCTCAAATAAATATGACAGGAACCAGGCATAGTATTTCTTTGCAGCGAGAATGAGGAAGTCATTTTAGTACGATGGCTCTAAGGACTTACACTTTTTACTGAAGTTTCGATGAGATTCAGAAATCAAAATGTATATTTGACGCCAAACTATTGGGAATTAATGGAATTTGAAAGCCAAACCCATTTGGGCTTCTTCATTACAAAAGCTACGTCTGCATTAGACGACGCGGAAGCCGAATATTATAATCAACCAACTAATCAAAATTTAACGATCATTTGTGGTTTCAGTTTAACCACTTCAGTTTAGTCACTTTTTCCCCGGAATTCTACTTTCTCTGAACATTGTTGTGTGCAGACATCATCGAAGAACAAATGAACAAAAATCAGCCATAAGGACATTGGAAAAATGCCCTTTGGTTTAACAGATGAAATTACTTTTTACTAAAATTGAGTAAACTATATTCAACTTATTCGAAGGCAGACAATTGCTTGGCGTGCATTTTGCACTGTAAATGATTTTTTGACGTTGTCTTATGTTTATCGCTGTACTGATCACAATTAAGGCGACAATTTGTGGGGCTGAGCTCACCCACCCAGAGATTGGGGTCTTGCTTCTCGATTTATTTTTGTGTCTTTCTATCCGACGTTGTTATAAGAAATTAATTTTGGTGAAATCAAAGCATGTTGTTGGATTTTCAATTCTTAGAGCAATTATTGTTTCAAAATTCCTCGCCTTGTAATAGGTGATCATTTATACTACTCTTAAACTAAGGCCTATAAGAATTTGAAAAGCTGACGCATGTAGGGGTTGCTCAGTATTATTGCAATCCTGTCCGACGCTGTTCTAGAATTGAAAAACAGACACTGCACTGTCGAAATTTCACCAAAATATAAGCATACGAATTAACTGAACATTGCAATCTAATTGTCAATAGTGCTGAAATTATAAGCACACAATTATCTTAGAAAACTTTGGTATTTTACAGGATCATTTGCAAATCATTCTGCGGTTAATATTGATCCTAGTGGTAAGTTCAAATGCTGTCAGATCACCATTAGCTATTCCGCATCGGGAAGAATTGGAATATCTTACATCGGAAGAAGAAGAACGATTAATTTTTGGAGGAGATGAATCCGTCATAAGTGAGAAAGTTCGAAATTTGCCAAACATGGACACAGAACCACCGGCTAAAAACCGACAACCGTTGCCAACCATGGATCCCCCACTCCCTAAACGAGTCTCTAGGCCGAAGCCTCAGCCAAAATCAACCAGAGGATTCCCCTTTCGAATTCCAAGGGTTTTTCTCAATGTGGGTTTTATTTTGAATTGGCTAAATTCACTTTTGAATTTGAAAACTTTGGCAGAATTTAATGATAGAATTAAAATAAACTTTCAGAATGCAGCTCGCATGATAACACCACTTAATCGAAAGCCAAGATGGCGATCTGATCAAAACCCAGTGTCAAGTTTCCGGGCTAGGCCATCGACCTTAATTTCTTCTGAGCCGGACCAATTAGAAGTTGCTTTTAAAAGAATAGAAATCATGGCATCCAGAGCCGGCTTAAACATGTCGTCAATGCCAAGACGAACCCAAATGCAAGTGCTGAAAAAGTTAATGCCAAAACTCCCACCCCGAATGTCCTACATGGTAAAAACTGCAATGGAAGGAGACTCGGAAAAAACGTATCACTATTTGCCAGAACCTGCAAAAGATCCATTTGATGAAACACCATCATTTCCATTCATTCATGATGAAATCCAAGATGAGTTTCAGGAGACTGCACAACGCCCAACCAATCGACAACCAAGTTTCGATGCCGGAAAAGTTAGCATTGCTAACCACGAAGCTAATATTGAAGAATTCGCACATCTCCCTAGTATAACAGAAAACTATAGAACTGGTGCGATTAGCCACGATCTTGTCCCACCTTCTGAACATCATAAAAACAGTTTTAGTGATTCTTTTGGAGATTCAAGTCATTCGTTTGAGCGTCAACCACATTTCTCCAGAGACACAAAATTGGGTGAAAACGATGATGGTAAAATTGAAGCTGCTGCTTTAGTTGGAAACAATGGCGAAAAAGATGGTGAAGCGTCAGAAAATCTACCAATAATCATTTCGCCTGGAAGTCTGTATAAGAACAGTAAATATGTTCCAGGCAAAGCGAACAAATATTCGACACCGACTCCGATCCGTGTGTCCCTACCAACAAAAGACAAATTCCTTCCTCAAAAAACAACACCCAGACCAATCCGTGTCAGTATAATCAGCAAAGACACGATAAGTGTGAATAAGTCTGAACCAATGGTAAAGATTGTTCATGTTGAACCAGCCACAGAAGAAGAAAAAGATGAAGAAATTTCTGCTATTGTTGAAGAAGTTAAAACGGAGCAGGAAGCGAAACCAGCGCCTGCACCCGCATCTTCTGATGAATTTGACAGTCCATCACCACCAGTCAGAGTCAAGGAAATCAGTGTCGATATAATCAAAGAGGAAGAAGCAAAGCACAAGTTGATTGAAGCCAAACGAAAAAAACTAGCAACAACTACTACTACAACCACAACCGAATCTCCTGACCTTGAGAAATTGGACATGTTTGATGATTGGAATGAAGAGCAAGAAGAATCTTGGGCTGACCCTTACGATTTGACAGATGAAGAGATTGCTGCCACTGTAGCTGAATTGAAAAAATATGAAGAACAAGGTATTTTTGAAAATAGTTTGGAACAAGATTATCCATGGCGTTTAGCACCACATCCGTTGGAATATCCCGATCATCCAGATCACCCGAAAGATTCATTTGAAGATCTCAAGACAAGCGACAAGGCAACAAACTCTCCATCTACTTCTACCTCTACATCTGTTATTAAACGTCCGTCGATTCCTTTTAATGGCCATTTTAGAAGACCACCGTTGGGCCCAATGGGATCTCGTCGCCCACCTATGAGAAGACCTCCAATGAAAAGACCAATGCCAATCCCAAGGCGACCTTTTCCCCGACCACCAAATGCTGGACCAAGACCAATTCGAATCAACGATGTGACCGTCAGTGAAATTCCAAAAGAATACAACAAAGAATGTGACTATTTCAGTGAAGATTTGTGCCTCCTTGTTCAAGATTACCCCATGTGAGTCGCAATTTAGCAAATGCTGTAGTTTTCAGGCCTTTTTTTTAACCTTTTTTGTTTTCTTAGTGAGGCGATTTCTGAAGCTCTTGAGCAACATCCGGATGCTGCCAGCTTGCTGGTTAAAGAACCAGAAACGGACAGGAGTTGGGTGGACGGCATTCAGAAAAATCAAGAGAACAATTATAATTTCAAACATTATTTTGGACAACGAAGAAGTGACGAAGAATCGACGCATCGTCATCGGGATTTTGCGGGGGAAGGTGGATTTCTCTGCCCTAGTAAAGTCGCTTATGGAAAAATTAAAAAAGCAAAATCAAGTGCGAGCGGAGAATGGAAATATGTTGTCAATTACGCTGACAAAACGCAAACTTTGCGGCTTGAAAAGTGTCTGTAAGAGTCTTGAAAACTTTTGCAAAGTTTTAGCTTGCGAAAATATTGCAAAACTTTTGTTGTTTTTAGATCTCCAGGAAATACTTGTTCTTATGTGATGCCACATTACAGAACAGCATGCACCCAAGTTTACAACTATCACAGACTTCTGGCTTGGGATTCAGAAAAAGGATTGCACATTGACGTTTTTAAGGTACTTGACGGCTATGATTTTCAGATTTTAGTAGCGGGTTAGTAACCAGTAACCATAACCAATTTATTTTCAAGGTTCCAACGTGCTGTACATGCCATGTTCAAGGGTATTATATTCCACAAAATCAGCATGGCTTCTCTCCAGCCAGGGCTAGAGATCTCCCACCTAAACTGAAATTTACCCCACCAAGGACTCCAATGGGTCGAGGCCTGAAAAGAGTTCCACCAGCACTGAATGACCTCGTTCATGCTGGAATTATTAGCAAACCAACTGTGCCACCAGTCACTCCTAAATCAACCGCAGCAAAAGAACTCAAAGATGATCTCCAAGATTTGCTGCAACAATATTCTGCACTAAGGGAAAAAATTGCAAAAACAAAGAGTATGCAAAATTATTATTCCAAAAATTTGTATTATGTCATTTGGAGATAAGTATTCTAATTTGATATTTTTTTCAAATTTTGCAGAAGATAATGTTGAGGTTTCCTACAGTGTGAGGGTAAGCAATTCCACGGACGCTCTCAGACCCAAGACTAGAGAATCTCGTACATCCCAATATCCATTCAACATGACTGATTTGAAACCATTTTTGAAACTTAAAAAAAGGTTTGAAATGAATTTGAAGAAAATGAATGGAACCAAGAAATTCAAACGACCACTGGCTCGTGCATTGTTACTAGCCAGAAGAACACTCAAAGCTCGACGAGGAAAATCTTTAAGAAATCCACCCCTTTTTAATAAAAATAGTCCAGCTAATAAAACTGTTAGTGTAAAGGAAAGAATTCAAACGTTGAGAACGAGGCTGAACAAATATATTGAGAGAAGTAAAACAAAAAGTTCTGGAAATAATCAAAGTCAAAAGCTCCAGGACAGGAGCCGAGATACTCCAGCAGCAGCATCCTCACAAAAAAATTCAAATAGTAATAATTCGAGTTTGAGGCCAAATCAAAGATTAAGGTTAAGTTCGAATCGTCCTAGTAAGGTAAATTATTCTTACCACCCAATTATGGACTATTTTAACAGTAAGCCTAGAACAAGGTAAAGTAATTATTGACTTTTCATCAAATCGGTAGGTTATTTCTAAAATCTTTGTAAGGTGCACAGTGCCATGTGAGTCATGTATTTATTGTTTTTTCTTTGGGATGTGTTTTTTTTTGTATTTTTGTAAAAATGGTATGCTTGGGAATTAATAAAATGTTATACGGAACAATAATTTCTACAACAATTAAACGATGACTTTTGAAAACTTTAAATCTTATTTCGGTCTGCGTGCATTACACAAAGATCAATGTAAAAAAGAAAATTTCAAAACTATTAACACTTTTGCAGCAATGCCTCTGCTCTCAAGTCAAAATCATGCAAACGTGTTGTCGATAAATTATTATTTCATGTAGAGCTGTCCAACTAACTACTAGTATGCAGTGCTGGAATTAAAGCATTCAGCGAGCACGTTGTCGATAATGTGTTGACTGTATGTGTCGTCATCAAATTCGTCTTCACATTGTAAGACGAAAATAAAAAATATGATGAATTGGCGTTTAATCGTGTTTCAGCCAGACCGACCTCCCTTCTCATTGCTCTCATTTCTAAATGCTATGCACTATGCACTAAAACGAACGAACGCATAACGTTGTGTATGTGGGCAGGAGGCCTTAAGGGGAGCAAGGCGGAGACTGCAAATGCACATCTCCAACGCAGCATAATACTTAATGGAATGGGTTCTACTGGAATCACGTTCCAGCCTGTTTGGAAGGGTAGCCATTTGCAATTTTGGCTCTTTCTTCATTTCGAGTCCAGCTAGTCTTCGGAGCAGTCCTACCTTGATTTCGAAAAATCTAATTGTTTTTCGACAAATAAGTAGTCGCAAGTGTGAGATCAAATACAACACCAACAGGTTTCGAAGAAAATGTTTTTTGAAATTGCAGGAATTTTTGTTAATTCGAGATAAAAATCAAGGTGAGTTGAAAAAAATTATTTTTAATCTATTAATTTGTGAATGTTCAACTTTGTGCCAGAGTCAATTATTAACTATTTATAACATGGAATAGGAGACTGGAAAAGACGGCAGTCGTTTCGATTGACGCTGGAATTGTGTTTTGAATTTGTGGTGGAGGATAAACTCTACGCATTGGTCGGCATCGGTAAGTTTTTCAAAAATATTTCGAAAAAGCATTCAACATTGAAATTTGCTTAGTTTATGTTATATATTTTTTCGGATTAAATTATATTCATTAGACTTCATCTAGTCGATACTATTCAGGGGACCTAAAATTCTCAATTAATAATTATTGTTTGTGTTTTGCTGAAATTGTCTTAGGACGACGTAAAGAAAGGGCCGAGACAGTAATTCAGAGGGGTGGAGAAGTCTACCTATGTATAGTTCATCAGCACAGGTGAGTTGTCATAATGTTCACATGAAGTATAATTAGGTTGTATGAACGAGAACTTTTGAGCAATTTTAATTATTGAATGAAATGCATGTGTTTAATTGTAGTGATGGTGAAATCGAATTTTTTCGTATTGTCTCAGGGAGACGTTAAAAGAAGACAAGGACAAAGGACAAGGCTCAGATATTGACAAAATACTCAAGCTAATTCTAATCGGTAAGTTTGAGTTTTTTTATGGCTAACCATCATGCATTCCTAACTTGGTAGGATACAATTAATTTATTTATACGTGTTCAGCATATGCGTCAGTAGATGGTACTTTTTAGGATGTACTGGCTCATGAATTAGGGCTGCAAAATGAGGTTGCATAGGAAGTGTTTGCTACGGCCAAGCGTAATTCTAGATGTAACCTAAAGTTAGCATGTGTTGTGTGTTATTTCATGAAGAGCACATCGTGCTCTTCACGAAAGTTTGTATGCAGCCTTGTTCTCAGTCGAGTGCATTGGATTGCTGGATGCTTGCATGCATCCACTGCATGCATTTGATAGGGAACAGTGTTGGTACACATCGATGGTCTCGTTAACCAGTGTAGTGCAGCTCTTCATTAACCAGTGGTTAACTAGTTTTTTGTGTATTTGTCCAGCCTCTCTTTTATCTCCGGACCAAACGGGTCTCAGTTCTTTTAGTCTCCAGTCGTTCTTTCTTTGTATACTAGTCTCTTCTGTCTGTCGTGTATAAATTTATGTTGTAATAAATATTCTACATTGATTTCCTTACAAGTTTGAATTGTAGGTTTATTTTACAAGCATAACCAGAGTTTACAGTCACACAACGAAACGGCACGACGCCACGCATTCAAGAAGGGTCGCATGATATTGAGTGATGTTGGAAAATATATGTAAAATTGTTGCTATTGTAAAATAAGGTTGCAAAATGGGGTTGCACCGGGCTCGAGAATAGCCAGGATTGCGTTGGTGTTCGAAGTGGAGTTGCAAAGATGCTGCGAAGGCTTCTGTTGACCTCTGTTAACCCACTGGTTAACAAATTGGGGTTGCGTCGGGTACCAAAATGGGGTTGAACCGCGCTAGAGAATGGGGTTGGGTTGGTTTCGAAGTGGAGAGTCACCGAGGACTTCAGTTACCCACTGGTTAACGAGTAGTTGAAAACTGTTTAATTGAAGCTGCTGGCTAAAATTAGTAACGGAAAGAGCTCGTCACACCGGTTAATGGCAACAACAACACACTGGTTAATGCAAAACCTGCAGTCCACTGGTTAATGGGAACTGCTACAACATACTGGTTAATGGGACCAATGGTGTCGTCCAACACTATCTCCGATCACAAGTATGCAGCAGGTGATGTTGACGCTTGAACAAGCCAGAGCAACTCAGCTGAGATCAAGGCTGTATAACGTATTTTCACGAAAAGTATGCTGTGCTCTTCATGAAATAACAAACACATGCTACCTTTAGGGTACATCTAGGATAAATTTTGGCAATTCATTTGTAATCGGTACTCTTAAGCATGAAGGTACACTCATGAATCAGGATCAAGGTTGTAAAATTGTGTCACAGGAGGTTGCAAAATAGAGTTTCGTCGGGTTTCAAAATGGGGTTGCATAGGGTTTGCAAAGAGGTTGGCAGATATTTTAGCACTAGCTTATCCAGCAAGGGTTGGCAACTGGTTGTACACCATTAGAGACTGAGGGGTTGGTGGGGCTCAAAGGGGTTGGAAAGGGGTTTTACAGGTTAAGAGAATGAGAAGTAGGAATGGGGTTGGACAAGCATGGTAGTTGACAGGAGAGGCTAGGAGGTTTGGTGCCTACCAAATCAATACTTTGGCTTATGATACAATCGATAGCTTTGATTTGGATGTAGTTAAACTCATGATTCCAAGAAATTTAGCACGCATTCCTAGCAATACTTCCCTATGATTTCAAAATTAAATATTTTAGAGTGGGTTCTCTGTTCAACCTAACCTAAAACCTAACCTAACCTTAAAATAATCTATTAGTATTTGTAATTATTTCGACGGATTTCATAAAAATATTCGATGGATTGCATAACATGATTGCAAAATAGGGACAGGCTTCAAAATGGATGTTTCAAAGGAAGCAGAATCGGGTTTCGAAAAACGATTGCACGGAGAATGAGGTGGCAGTTAAGAACTATGGTGGATAGGGGAGGAGTGTCGCCAACGTTGTAGCTAGTGCTGGGCATAGTGCTGGGCATAGTGCTGGTTTCAGTAACGTGATTCCCTTGTTGGCATAACTTCAAAACTAATCGACCAACCATGCCTAGCGCTTGACTTGGAGGGGGCTAAACCACACTGACTACTAAAAACCTAACCTAACCTTAAAGGGAACAATGAACAATGAATTACATATATTCCTGATGTTTTTGATAGGCTTGCTGACAACGTTTCCATATAATTAGCAAAGTTTTTACGTGGGGATGCAAGGGTTTCAGGATGGGGTTCACGTCGGGTTGCAGGGATGCAAGGGTTTCAGGATGGGGTTCACGTCGGGTTGCAGGGATGCAAGGGTTTCAGGATGGGGTTTACATCGGGTTGCAGCCCATGCAGATACAAAGGGTTGCACGGGGTTGCATAATGGGGTTGCACCTGTCTTGTGGAAAACATGAATTAATGAAACATAATTCTTATTTCCAGGAATGAACAACATTTAATCAGGCTCGAAATTGGACTTCAGGATTGGGATTAAAGAAAGTGTTTTTTAGTCCACGCCGACTACGGGTTCGTGACTCGAGCTGAAACGAATTGACAGAGAATTGACAGAACAATGAAGACTAGGGCCGGGGCTCAAGCCTTGCTTGGAAAAATCAAACGGAAGAATGAAAACAATGCTCCTGAGCAAGCCAAAAAAAGAAAAATGAAAAGCAATGAAGAATGTATCGACGTTCTGAATATGGTGTACATGAATTTGCAAGGACTACGAGATGACAAGATTGCT